>CM051500.1:7805880-7841142 GCA_028031935.1 Paedocypris micromegethes | reverse complement strand
ATAAATAGGATATTTTCATTAATCACCATTTTATGGCATTAAAAATGCATAGTTACATCTCGTTTTTGATGACCATTATGATGATTTTTTTTCCTTTTTGGCGTAGACATATTTTACACACAAACTTCTTAAAAGCAGCAAAATATTTAAAGATATCCTTCAAAATGATAAATGTAATTTTTCCAAATAAAATGATGTGTGTGTGTGTGTGTGTGTGTGTGTGTGTGTGTGTGTGTATGCTGTAAATGTACCATGTATTTATCGGATATACATTTTAGCATTCACTTTTAGCATCTATTATTTGTCATTTCTTTTATTTAGATTTTTTTTAATCATCATTCATTTTCATATTTTTACTTGTTGTCATTTTTTTTATCATCAAAATTTGCCAACACAATTTCACTTTATAACTTTAAACAGAATAATTGGAGATCAAGAAAGTTGGAAGGTTCACAAATTTTTCAAATTATGTTACTAATTAAATGATAAAAATAAAGTTAAGGAAACTATTCTATTGGGAATAGAGTTGTGACTTCTTAAAGAAACTGGCAACGGCTTGAAAATGTTGAGACAATCAAGAGCAAAGACAATGTTTTGTTAATGCCACAATCTTTTATTTCAATTAGCAAAGAAAAAGGAACATTTAGTTGCCCTTTAAATTCATAGGAAGGTGTGATGTAAAAAAAAAATAATAAAATCTTTTGACAGGCTGCAATAATCCCTGATTAAGATCGACTCGGAGGATCCGTTTCTGTTCCAATTAAGAGATCTTGAAAAATGTTCAATTTTATTAAATGTGTTTTACAATTTACAAAATCTGTAACAGTTCCAGGATCATTTGATTTTTAGATAAAAGCTGCTATTTGGCTGTGTAAAATAACTGAATTAAATTAATTTAATTAAGAGCATTAATTATACGTCACCTGCTATAATTATCTTTTAGCAATGAATATTCACTCACAATGTACAAATTGATTGGATAAAAGCTTTAGTTATATACAAAAGTAAAGTAACAGTTTTTCTAATCCCATTTCCCTGCAATATAATCTCATATTATTACTGGACTTCTATTTTAATATCATAACTGGGTTGAGGCCTGTCCCTGATTCCTGACGTCAAAGAAAGGAGTCGTTCACTTGAAATGAGATAAGTGATTACAATCTTTATGAAATGGCTGTGAAGGGAATCTCTTTCCTGTATCTTGATAATTTTAACACAAGTGTTCGGAACGCTAAAGGTCGGTGGTTTGATTCTAAGGAAAAGCATTAAGTAATGTGAAGTTTCACATTTGGTTTATTTATGAAGCGCTTTCACAGTGCTAAAGTGCCAGTCTCCACCGCAAGTCTAATTTTAACAAAGCGAAATATTTATATTTAATGATTCTCTAGTAGCTTGCATTTGATAAACTTATTTTGTCCTGAAAATGTTTCAGTGAAATGCAGTGTAGTTAAAAATGGGACGAATCGATTCATCATGCTCCACTAATAAAAGTCCTCACCATCAAACACCAAAACATGTTTAGAATAAAGGCTTTCGCTGTTCCGAGTTTGTTCCACTAACATGGTTTTAAATGTCCAACTTATCACATTATTCTGTATAAAAGGTCACCTTTGACCCACTGCTTAAAAAAGCTGGCGGCTTGACGTCAGCGCTGCGGCCCTCAGGTGGCTGCCCTAAATGTCTCTCTTTGGTCCCAAATTACTCTGGAGCTATTTCTGAAGCCAGCCACGGCGCGGTGCTGGCAGTTGTCTTGTTTATCCTGCAGATATTTTAGCTGACATCACAGCAGCTTCATTTTCATTTACCTGCTTGCACAAAAGTGTCCATTATTGCCCTGTTTGCAGGGAAACCAAAAAAAAATAAACATCCCAGAAAACCTGTGCCGCTTTAAAGTGGCCTGCAGCTGTGGAAGCACATCCGTCTCTCTAGTGGCCACGGCTCAAACCCTGGATATAAAGAGCTGAGAAGTTTTCATTTATAGCATCGGCCAAACCTTGCGGTTCTTGGATGATCTGTACTTGGCCTGCGGATTCCTGGCTGTTCAGGGCCAGTGGTTTCAAAGAAACCTGGATGTGTTATAGCCGTTCTCATTATGCCTAATGCAAAGCTTGGCTGACATTAAAAGACATTTTTTTGTAAATGCACATTGTTCAATGACTTTTGCTAAAGATATTAAGCGTTTGACTGTTGGAATGTTAAAAAAAAAAAAACAGAAAAATCAGAATCTTCATGTAATGTCTTTGTCTTTTAAAAATGATTGCAGCCTGTATGCAGAGGTGCATAGAGTAGTTGCTTTAGCTGTAGAGAGCTGGACTTGACTACATTTTTGATTAAGCATATTTACTCTTTACTCCACTACATTTGAATGGACGCTTACCATTACCTGTTACATCGTGATTGTGCGCAACTAGTCTGTATCTTTTTCTACCGCAGTTTGTTTATTTGGCGGACAAGGGGATATCGCCATCTGCAGGGTGCTGAAGGTACTGAATGCTATTTATGAGCTAAGTCACGGGAATTAGAGGTTGAACTTGTTTGCATGTTTGAGATTGACCCTTTGATCTTTTTTATCTATTTTGTTCAGCCATTGTGAAACATTGAAGTGTTAATTTTAATTTCTATATTAGGGAATAAAACCTCTTGTTGTTTCCTAATCAGGGTCAGTTTCTTGTGTTTCACATTTTTTGGTCGTTTTTGAGCCTAAATTCAATCATGTTCTTTTAAAATTGGGATACTTTATTACTTTTACTCAAGTCTTCTCGGATTTGGTGAAATGTAACTTGTGTTGGAGAATTGCTACAGTAAGGCATTCATACTCTTTACACCTGTGTTTTTGTAAAGTGTAAAAAACACTTTACAAAGTGACTTTGTGCAAATCACTGAACTCGATCTGTCTCGTGCTGCAGGTCGCTTAAATAAAAGCATCTGTCAAATCACTGTAAAGTATTTTTTCGATTTAGTGTGAGAATCATATGAGAATAAACGCAGCGGCTTCTGCTTCCAGGTTGTTTGGCACCACTGTCTGTACTTTACCTTGGCACCGATGGCATTCAAGCAAATGTGTTTTATTTCTCCAAGTGATTTGATTAGAATCTGGCTCACCGTGAGAAATTGGAACATTAATTCTGGTCCCAAAACACAGTACATTTACAGGGCATTACTGCAAATGGATGTAGAAACGGGGTTCGTTTGGAGCCACAGTTAATGACGGACCCCTGCTCCCGTAGTGCCTCCATCTCTTCTCACAGACTAATAAATACATCTTATTGTTGGACACGGTTCACCAACAAGTGCAATAAAGGTTAGCTAAACAACACTCAACTCCCCCTTTTTTTTGTTTTTTCTCTCTTCCTTTTTTTTTTACTTTAGGGATGCTTTCCAGAACCTCTCAGGCAAATATTAAATCAACCTTTAAAAGGCTGGGAGATCATAAATCGGGAAACGGATCAGTTCTCTTGTTCACTCTATATAGTCTTCCTTAATGTTGCGCTCCTCTGTGGTGTCCCAGAGGGTAGCTGCAAAGGCCAGCCCTTCCAGGGAACAATGATGAATGCTTGGGAGTCGGAGTACTTGCCTCCAACAGGCAAACAATGCCGCCTCGCTTCCCCAAAAAAGCTCCAGCCACCCTGATTTAAAAATAACGGTTTATTTTACGCCTTCAGTCCTTTGCCGAATTAATTTTTTCCCGTCCACATTTAAGTCTGTTAAATGTTTAGGATGTACAGTTCCATTTATTTTCAAATTCAAATTTTATTTGTCACATTCACATCATACATGGTACAACATGAAGTGAAATTGCATTTACACATAGGGGGTTCTAGAAAACAGCATAAGCAAGCGATAAATATAATAAAAAATGAAGATGAAAATATATAAATTGTAAATTATATATATTTTATTAATAAAATACTAAACAAACTTTGAAGATGAAGATACAAATGCAATAAAAATACAGTAAAAATACAGCTTAAAAAAATCGAGTAAAAATACAAAGAAGTGACTCGGTCACCCAGAAAGGGACTGGTGAGGACAGTACAGTGACTAAAGTGCAAGTCAGAGGGACAGTTCCAGTATTGGGTGCTGGGACATCCTGGTTTAGACTCTGTACGGCCTGCGGGAAGAAGCTCATTCTCTCCGTGTTTGCTCTCAGGCAACAAAAGCGTTTTCCTGAGCGCAACAGAGAGAAGAATCCATTGTTGGGTTGGCTGATGTCTTCCACGATCTTCCTGGCCCTGGACCAGCACCGCTTGTTGGGGATGTTCTGCAGTACAGGGAGTCCAGCGCGAATAGTACGTTCAGCAGACCAAGGTCGCCTGTCCTGCACGATACTGTTCCAGAACCAGGAAGTGATGTTTCCCGTCAGGACACTCTCAATGGTGCAGGTATAAAAGTTCTTTAGCACCTGAGTGGGGAGTCTGAAGTCCCTATACCGCAGGTGGTGTAGACGTTGCCGGTCCTCCTTCGCCTGGGTGTAGATGTGGCAGGACCACGAGCGATCCTGCGTGACGTGAACACCTAGGTAATCAAGCATTACACAGGCCCACATCCAGAAAATCTGAACAAACTCTAAGCAGGAAAGAGAAGTCTTCACATACGCCGCACTCCAAGTTTATAACATGACTTTGAGGAAAACTAGTGAAGCAATTCATTTAAGAGACAGTATCTCAGGAATAAATTGGTAGAGAACTGACTCTTGGATGATTGTCATCTCTGGACATTCAAATTGAGCAAACTTTTCATTTATTACTAAGAGATGTGTTTAAACCCTGTTGGTTCTACACGGGCTTCATAAACAATACTCAAAAAGACAAGTGATATGGTGGAGTATTCAAAAATGGCGTGAGTTTTATATTTACATTTATTTATTCTGTTTAAGTAGGTCTTTTTTTATTTTGTTATTATCTCTAATATTCTATTTTGTACTCAACAACTTGACGCACTTCAAATGATGATGAAAATGGCTTACAGTGATCATGGTTTATGTTTCACTTCTTATTGCTGGCCTGTGAATAAAATAAATGTCTATAAAATTTGTAACGCTACATTTTTTATATATATATTTGTTTTTTTTGGGATTGCACACACCCTTCTCATGATGACCACACACACGTGCCCACAAGAGGAAGTTATAGAGGGAAGCCTCGTATCTCATGTTTTATCATGAGTCCTCGTGCTTTAATTTCAATCAACTTCTGCTCATATGATTGTTAACTTCTCCTTTTTCAGTTCTATGTTATGCTTCAACATTTGAACTAAGGAAGAGTACATTAGTAGTATGAAAATTTGCCATCTATAATATTTTTTATGATGAATGGACCAAAAAATGTTAAAGTATATGGATGGATAACTGGTTAACCAACGGATCAATGAATGAGGCGAGATGGATGGAACAGTGGTCCATAGAACAGTGATTAGTCAACTGGATAGATAACTAGATAGACAGAGGATAGAGAGATTGATATATTACCAGATCATTGAAAAGATGATTGGAATGATGGAAAGGAGCTTTTAGGATGGACACATCAATTCACCGATAGATAAACTTCAATGGTTGGATCGATTGAAAGAGTGCTGAATTAGTAGACAGAGATATTGTTGTATACAGTATGGATCATAACAAATAGATCATCTTTCGATTGATTTTTAGTAAAAAGTGGATGGATGGAGAAGATGTTGGATAGATATTTACATTGATTAGCAGCAGGATAAAGATCAATGGAGTACTTTTATTATACAACAACCGTACTATACATTTACTTACATTGCAGTCATTTGACAGACGCTTTTATCCAAAGTGACTTACACAAAAGAGGAGCAAGTGAAGCAGTTTGTCTAAAAAATATATACACATATACTCCAAAAATAATGTTCCACATACTCGGGCCTCCAGAATCCAGTGGGATGTACGGCAGATTTCAGCTAAATACCCTAGAGCGCGCAACTGGAAAATGTTAACATCCATATCCCAGATCTGCGTGCCCACACGCTTACAGAGACGTATCCCAACACGTGCGCTTCTCTGGCCTCAAGTTCCGGCCGTAGAGCTGCAGACGCCTCGCGTGTTTAACTCTGTCAGGTGATTGCTCGTGTGTTAATCGGGAGCAATTTAAAATGTGAAACAAGAACCGCTGAAATGTTCCTCACGGCTTGGATTTACACTTCATGCTAATTATGGCTGTCACTAGGTTCAGGAAAGTGCGGTAGTTTTGCACACAGGTCATCGATAAGTTGCAGGGTTATGACGTACAGTTAGACAATCCCAGCTGAAGTCTTCATTTGATTCGTGGAGATTTGCTGATTTATTATCTATAGACAGACACAAAGCAGACTTGGGAATGGTTGCGAGCATGTGAAGGGTATCAGATGTGTGTGTATGGCCCTGAAAGTTAGAGCGTTTTAGTGTAAGGTTTGACTCAGGTTGAGACTAAGCAGAACTCATGGAGAGAGCAGGATAAAGAAGGAACTTGAGTGTTTTAGTAGATTTCTGTTCATCTGGATTTGTTCGTCATTTGACCAGAGGATGTGTCAAGGAAGGATGCCAAAGATCGCAGATGTGTGTAGTGAAATCAAATCCCTGCGGTCTAATTGGAGCTAAAATCTTCATGAAAGTGCTCACGAGAGTCATTATCAAACATTAGTGCCATTACATTGTATCGTTCAGCAAGAGTACGCCTGCAAACTTTCTACGACTCTAGAAATGCTATCCGTTTTATACAAGTATAAAACACATGAACAAACAATAAAAAAAATTTTTTTGCTCTATATTTGTCTTGTGTTATTATCCGAGCAGGCTTGCTGATTTTAGTGATGAAAGAATATTCGTGATTATTTAAAATCACTGGATTCATTTCTGCATTTTTCATTTAGATATTTCATAGTACAGTATGACCATGTCTTCTCCCTAAAAAGAAGCTTTATAAGAGCGTGTGGTGGAGATGAAACCAAGACCTACCGTACCAACCTGTCAGCAGTAATTGTTCTACCCAACTGAGATGGTAGAAAATTGGGCGGGAGCAATTTAGGACACTATCAATTACCTGTCATGAGTAAGAGCTTTACTTGTGTTCCAAGCTGAAAATATGAGATTATAAAAAACATATAAAGCCCGCATTTTTCCGTTAGTGCACATTGCTCACAAAACGGCACAAGTAGTTTTGGAGCGGCCAGACAGGTTTTATTGTCGATAGAAGAGCCAACTATGTTTTTTATACTTTCACAAATTCTGAGGATATAAAACTAAGAAAAATACTGAAGGAGAAAGAAGACAGAAATAAAAGATAAAAATGGAGAGTTTAAGTTTGTGAAGATGAAACAATGTTAGTGGATGAGAGACAACATTGCAAAAGTTAAAGAGACGAAGGAAGGGAGAAGGAAAGAAAGAAAGAAAAATAATGTTTTTAAACTTTAAATTTTGAATAAAGTAAACTTTATTTATGTTAGCACTTCACAGATAAATTCTCAAAGGTGTAACCACAGATAAAAAAGATAATAAAATCAATAAGATAAAACCTTACAGCATAAAATTACAGCAAAAAACTACAGTAAACAATCAAAATAGTCAAAGAAAGGAAGGAAGGAATGCAGCGAGGCAGGGAGGTAGGAAGGAATGAGAAAGTCAAAGAAATAAATAAAGAAAGAGAGAGAATTAAACTATATAAAAGATTGAGTTAAAGGCAACAGAGTCCACTCTGTGAGATATAAGCAGAGCAACATTCTGAAATGTGTTGATTTATTAACATAATCCTTGTTTGGCACAACTGACAGGGATTTCTTGCAATATTAATGGGTTAATGGGTGAAAATGTTCTTGGAGCCGTATTGGATAACTTGGTTTCAGCATCAGGAACTTTAATGCTGATTAACAAAAGTGGGTTCTCTAACCAGTTTCCATTACTAGGATGAAAAATTGCAAAGGAAAGCCTCTTTATGGATTCAGCTGACAGGGTTTGTATTATCCCTGGACTCTCTGCGCTCAGATGCTGCACCAGATTGTCTCTCTACCAAGGGGCACATTTACATGCTCCTAATCTCCTCCAGATGTTCCGCAATGACACAGACAATGAGAAAAGAAACATGTCGTGGGACAGACATGTTTACTGATTCACCTCTATTGTCATTATCCATCATTCTCCGTTTTCTTCTTTGGAACTGAACAGGTAGTGAAGTTCTGCAGCAACAGAATCTGAAAGAGGCACGTCTCAGCAGAGGAACGCGTCCAGATCTCTTGACCGTTTCACGGAACGTTGCCAATGGACGCAGAGGGAATTGTGTCTCTTTGGAGGCTTTTAGTCAATTTGATCGTTTCAAGGTTGTTCGGTTTCATCTCCTTCATATTTGTGAACGACTTGAGGATTCTAAATGGGAACTTCTGTGTTACTTGAAATGGAAGGAAAGCATTGTCATGTGTACCTTTTGATAGATCATCAAGATCACCCTACATGGTCAAGGTCATCTTACATGGCCATTCTAAATGTGATTTGAATCCTCGAGACGGTGGTTCGAGTCCACATTTGGAACTAAATAGAATGTTTCTGAATAGAAAATTATGAGTCGGGGTCTCCGTTCAACAAACGTCTGTTTGTTGCTTTGGGGCAGGATGGCGCTTAGATAGATGAGCATTTATCGGGTCCCTCTGTCACTACTCTATAAAAATCCCTTTCTTCCTTACTGGAAACAGGGCTGTCTTTAAGTAGAAATATGCATTTGGTTCTGCTAGGGCTGACCTTTGACCTTCCCTCCACTCTGTACCTGTGGGCCCTAAATAACTAAGCAGGCCTAAGTCGGACTGCTTGCTTCCAATAAATAACAGATGTTCCAGACAGGAAACAAGGACAGCATTTTTCAGGAAAAAAGCCCACATGCGCAAGCGAATGTTTCCATTGCTTTCTCATTAAACCGCCACTCATCATCCCTTTCAGCCTCAGCGTATTTCTTTCCACCAGCGTGAAAACTAGCTAGATGCTTTTGTTTTATAGATGCTAGGTATTAACCGTACATGTAGTTCCATGCGCGCGCACATCTGCTATCAGCATGGCCGGCCATGGGCTTGGCGGCACAGTGTCTTACTCATTTGATCTGAAGGCTTCAGGCTTCTTCTCTGCAGGCGCTGTGGCTGGTGGGTGATGGAGCTGAACAGGAAGATGGCGGGATGAGATGAACTAACTAGGTGCTAAGAGTCTGTGTTTGTGTGTGCCTGTGCAGTAATGGAGGAGAATAAGAGGAGGAAGCTGGAGGCCGTCAGCTACTCTTCCCGCTATGCACTTGGACTCTTCTACAAAGACGACACACAGATCAACGTCCCCTGGGCGGCCAAGTACATCTCCAATAATCCCTGCATTCGCTTCATTGCCATAGATGATAAGAAGCGCAATTTAGGTCAGTCCCCCCCCTCCTTCTTATCTTTAACTTCTGCTCTCTTGAAATCTTTTATTTTGCTTTACTCCCTGTTTACTTTTTCATGTTTGCGATGTGTGGGAATTTTCAAGTGCGTGTCAAGTTTTCATTCACAATGAAGATTTAGTTTTTAATAAGCTGTTCAGTGCAGTTGTGTAAATAGACTTTGTTACTTGAGTATTTTTGCCTACTTTGTACCTGTACTGAGTATCAAAGATGAAAGCAACTTACATTTTAAATTGAGTATCTGTACTCTATATGCCACTACATTTTAATCGACACTTACCGTTACTCGTTACATTTTGATTACATTGTTACTTTGACCCATCTTTTTCTACCACAATTAATTTCTTGGACGGACGAGGCGATATCGCCATCTACAGGGTGCTAAAGGTACTCGATGCTATTTATGAGCTAAATCATATGAACGTGAATTAGAGCTGCATGATTAAAAGTTAAATCGTGCTCGGTTAAAAGATTGCGATCTAGACCCCCCCCCCCTTAGACCTCTTCATTTTACCAAGTGGAAGATGTAAATATTTTATGCATAGATTATTATGTAATATTAATTATGTAATATTATTATATTATTAAAAGCCCGGTACAGCAATTTTCCTCAGATATTTAGTTTACTATATTGACAATAACATCGCAAGGTTGTTGAATATTTGTCGGCTGCACATCCATGATGCACATTTTTCGTTTCACAACATCTCAAAGGTGTTCCGTTTGATTGAGATCTGGTGACTGTGGAGGCCATTTGAGTATAGTGAACCCATGTTCAAGTAAACGGACTGCTCCTAGTCTGCTACTGTAGCTCATCCGCCTGAATGTGGTGCCTTCAGAGATGTTCGTCTGCATACCTTGGTTGTAACACGTGGTTATTCGAGTTACTGCTACTCAAACTTGTCCGGCCACTCTCCTCTGACCTCTGTCATCAACAAAGCATTGCTCCCACAGAACTACTGTTTACTGGATATTTCTCTTTTTTGAGAACCTCCAGTAGATCAGCGATTTCTGAAAAACTCAGACCAGCCCGTCTTGCACCTACAACCTTGTCATATTCAAAGTCACCTAAATCCCCACTCTTCCCCAGTCTGATGACAGTCTTCACCATTTCTTCCTCATTCTGCTGAACTTCGGCAGAGTGTCTCAACGATGTCTATTTGGCTGTGACTGTGTGTGTGTGTGTGTGTGTGTGTGTGTGTGTGTGTGTGTGTGTGCGTGTGTATCTCTCTCTCTCTCTAACATATATACATACATAGAGGGAGTATTTAAATTTAGTAACGTGTTAACACCAAAGACTATTGACCTGCTCTGAATATGATGTCGTTCCCGCATGGGATGAAGTGATTTTATTTTTTTGGGATGGGTCTCAAGAGAGCAGCTTCCACACCTGTCACCCTCCGTCCCATCCCTTTTTTCCGAAGGCAACACAGTAATTAGACGAGCTGTTAAATTTTGCATTCTCTGCGTTGTTGGTTCAGGCCGGCACTGGCAGCTTCCAGCATCCTCAGCCTTGACATGACCATGCTTTAATCTTCATTTTCATTTCTGTAATGTGTTTTTCTTGTCGTTCCTGTAAAGTAGGTCTGAGTCTGATCTCATAGAGCACCCCGAGCTCTCTTTGAAAACTTTTTGGCAGGCTGCTAATGATAAGCTATTACTGAGTTCCTGAACGTCTGGCAAAAAAACGTGTTTGTGCAAATCGGTAAATGTGGAATGAGCGAAGACAGCACAGTGGCGCAGTGGGTAGCATTGTCACCTCACAGTAAGAAGAATCTGAGTTCAAGGCCCGGCCAGAGCCTTCTGTGTAGAGTTTGCATGTTCTCCTTGCTTGGGTTCATGTTGCCTTCTACAGTCAATACAATGGAAACGTAGACTAGTTATGCCCATAGGGTTCTTACAAAAAAGTAATTGTTCTAAAAGCATTTCAAAAGTGCTTTTAAACCGAACAAGAACATGTACCACTGTTTTTTTTTTTAGAAATCCTAGTTATTCCTAGTTTTTTTAGAAATCGACCCCTAGTGTAGGTTATCTCACTGTGTAGTTTTTTTTTTTTTGCTCTAATTAATCTAATTAACTTTTGAAACGACTTATGTAGGGGGGATAATCATTTTGTCCAGAACTGAAGTATATAGTTTCCAGTGTTGGGAGTAACGCGTTACAAAAGTAACATATTACACTAATATATTACTTTTTGCTGTAACACGGTAGTGTAACTTATTACTTTGTGCATTTTCAGTAATATATTACTCCTTACATGCAAGTAACGCCTGCGTTACATCAAATCTTTCACATTCAAGACAATAAATCAAACATTTAATATTTTCTGTTCGTCAATAGACGCGTAAGTCATTCGCTGGTGGAACGTTGTATTTTGTAACGCTGCACTGAACTCGAGGTGTGCAGCTATTGGCTCTGAGCTCGAGGTGTGCAGCTATTGACTCTGAGCTCGAGGTGTGCAGCTATTGGCTCTGAGATCGAGGTGTGCAGCTATTGGATCAGTCTGGCTAACTGCGGCTGCCCACGTCACAGGGCGGGTCGCAAACTCGCGGCACATTTAGTGGTACAGCCGGTGGTACATTCGCGAGATGGTCTTATGCGCATTATTTCAGTTTTGTAAAAAACAAGAACATTGTGGTGAAATGCAACCTCTGTGTAAACGCAAAACAATGGTCGACATAAAAAACAGCACTAGCAATTAGAAAAAAAAAACACCTGGAGCGGTGCCATTAGATCGCTCGACCTGAAGAGAAAGAAAACAGCAACGACAATGTCGTCTGCACTTTATGGCCAGAAAGCAGGACAGTATTGTGTGGTAAGTCATTCAAAATGAATAAAACGGCACTGAACTTTACATGGTCCTGTTGTGTCTGATATAAAATATACCTAAGTTATTCACAGACTTTGGAGGAAAATCCCTTTATTTCTACCATATATTTAACACTTATTAATGTTAATTATTAGGGTTGCCAAGCGTCTTTTCCACAGACATCCAGGCAGATTTTATAAATTCACGATAATGTCCAGTTTTACATCTTTTTCAAAGGACCATTAGATGTGTACGCAGGTTCGCCACCCGTGCTTTAAATTATTTGAGAACGGAAAATGAACTAATACATTGAAACTTTCTATATTATTCAATTATCTGTCAAATAAAAACGTGCCCGCTAATATTGTTCACTAATAGAGACATTATAGTTATTATTAGATATATTGTTGAAACTGGATTTTCAAACAAAAGAGTTGATATTTCGAACTTCATTTCATATTATTAAGTTATTTATTTATTGTGAAAAAAGTCTGACTAAAATTGTTACATATGTAAGTTTTTCTGATTTATCTTTTTTATTACAGAAGTTATAGTTTAGCACCATTGAAGCATATTAAAGCATGTTCATCAACCTCCAAGAAGCCTGTCTAAAATGTGTCGCGCCGGTTTTCCTCTTTTTTGGAAATCAATATATATATATATACGGTATATATATATATTGGTATACCTTATATATATAAGGTATACCAATATATATATATATATATATATATATATATATATATATATATATATATATATATATATATATATATATATATGGTCACCCTAATTATAGACTATGTATTATTGCTTGGACAGGGCACAGTCATTATAGGCTACATAACTTTGCCTTCTACTGTATGTAACAAATTACTGTACAAGTAAAAGGTACGTTTTGTTATTTAGGGACGTTAATTTCTACTTGGTGAAAGTAACTTAAAAGTAATACATAAGTAATGTAATATATTACATTTCTGAGACAGTAATATTGTAATGTAACTTATTACTTTTTACAAACAGTAATAAGTAATATGTAATGTATTACAATTTTGAAGTAACTTGCACAACACTGACAGTTTCATTATATACAGCTTCTGATACTTTGCAAAGATTTATCTTTTATCAAAATACTTTTATCTTTGTTCAAAATATGTTCATGCTACAAATAGATTCCCAAGAGACTTTTTGTTAAATCTGTTTCATGTGAATACAGTTTAATTTGAGTCTTTTTTTGTAACATGGTAACACTGTAAAGGTAATATTACTTAATAGTGATGTAACAAAGCATAATATGTCTGCTAGTTTTTTCAATCTTACTGTGTTGGTCAATCGTCTTTTTCACCTTTTCTTTCTCTCCATTGTAGTGTACATGTGACAGTTTAACCATAAATGTCTTGAACTGGTATTTCAAATAGTAGATCTTCCAATGACAACCAAAAGTCTTGTTCAAGCTGTAAAGCCAATGTAAAAACATGTATCATGAAAGTGGTTCATATGATTTATGAGCCAGATCTTCTGATAGCTTTGTATGAGGAAAATGTTTTAAGACCTAATTCACTGAAATCCTCCAGTGAGCTGTAAAATGCTGCATTAAGCAAATGAAAAGTGAAGGAACTGAAGAACCAGTTGAGTCAGAAATGTGAACCGAGCGGAGAAGTTCAAGGAAAACGTATTGAACAATTTGTACACAAATTAGTCAACTCTTTTTTTTTATTTTTTTATTCCGACTTCAAAGGACATGACGAAATAGTCTGTTCCGCTATATCTGCATTTGCTTGTGTCATTGACAATCACATGCCATGACCATAATATTCATGATTAAAAAAGCTGTACAATGTCCTGTCCATGTTTTAAATGACATGCTACAAAAAGACGCTTTGTCGTCATTTTAGCCATTTATAAAATGACTAATAACAACATCATCTCGTTATTACTTTTACTGTAGTACATTTAGTGATTGACAGCCTTCTGTCAAATACCCTTTAAATGCTTGTTTATTTTGTTACATCTATTATAATAAATACCTGTTTTTTTTTTAGCATGACAAAATGTTTGTTAGCTTTATGTAAATTAACACTTTTTATTAAAGTAAGTTCACAGTGAGATTATTTATCTGATGTTTCGTTATCAGTTAAATCCAATGTTTTTTCTGCATGTTCACAATGGCACACGGCCAAGACCACCTGACCTTCTCCTTTATAGCTGATATTTTGTTTTAAGTGAGTCTGTTCTATCCAATGCTTTTCCAGCATGTTCTACATTGGCGTGCGGCCAGAAGGATCTGACCTCGCCTTTTATAGCCGATATTCCATTATAAGCAAATCTGTCAGCTCGTTTTTTACTCCATGCTTAAGAAAGTCTTTATCAGGTATTTCATCCATTCAATATTCACTCTGCGACCTTTTTGACAAGATCTTCCCCCACTACGAAGTAAAGTGACTCAACCAGAAGGAACGGTGCCAACTTTCTGCCCACGCTTCATGACCTCTCTCTTTTTCTCTCTGGCTCCATGTCTCTATATTGTGCAAGGTCACATTCGGGCTCACGCACACTTGTAAATAAACACTTTTTTTAATAGAGGTCCCAGTCTCTCACCCTTCCACCCCCTTTTCTCATCTGGCTCTGTGCCAAACACGTATATAGTCTTAGTGCGGAGATGTGAGAAAACAGCCATGCCTCTTCATTTCAGGACAAATGCTTGTTCGATTTCAACTCGTCAGCCAAAGTCAACCGTGTGGGGTTTAGAACAACAGTAGCTGTTATCAGGCTGTTTAATTCATGATTGTGAAGCACTTTTCAAGCAAGATTTCAGTCCACGGAGTGAATTGAGAGTTGGTGCTCTCTTTTCAGGTTTGGAAATACTTGTAGGCTCTTATGTAAGCAAACGAACACGGCTGAAGTTATGACTTCCTCTTTCCTTTTCAGACAGTCCTGCCAACTGAGTTTTCAAACCTTCCTCTCAAATCAAACGTCCTGAAACATGCTCTCTTGCTGGATGCTTTAGATTTTGTTTTAGTTTGTTTACAGCTTTTTTTTGTAATTTGGAATCACTTTCCAGCTTTTTTTTCCTTCAAACTTACAAGCTTGTACTTTGTTTGTACAAGTTGGTAGATTTGTGGAAAATATACTTAAAACTAATACTAGTACTAAATTACTAATATCTTAGTAATGTGGGGTTATTCTTCATTTACTCAAAGACATTAACCACGAGAGCCCTGAGCGGTCTTACATTTGGCCCGAAATGAAAGCAATATTATTTCACCTGGGCTTGTCATTAATCAAGAGGCTAAATTTCACAATATGCACTTGTCTTCGGGGTTAAAAATATTTATTTTTTGCATATTTCAGCCGTTTTTGACTTCGAGTTTGCTAAATTTACTCTGCGTCTGGAGCAAAAACAATGGTGTCTTTTCATCACGGCAGTTAATGCATTTCCTTTGGCTCTTCACCATTTTAACTCTCCAATATACTTCAACATGTTCTCAACAGACATTTGTAGTTCATTTACTATAAACGTCTCTCCAAATAAACTTTTAATAAGGCAAAAACTGAGACAGTGTGGGACCGTCACACCCTAAACAAATCACCGGCAATCTAATGCGTTTAAATCAACTCCCTTTAAATGAAAACTTTATTGAAACAAGTTTTACTTTTTATCAAACCTATTTTATATTTTTATAATCAGTAATTGCTTCACATATACGAGCAGTGCATTTCAAACTGGCTACAAGTGTTTTTTTTTTCTTTCTTTTTCTGGACTTCTGCAGCTTCGCCAGCATCTTTAAATGCTTTATTTTTCCCTGGTGGTCTACAAAAATGTAGTGAATCGATTATATCTTACTGAACTATAAAGCCAGTTTCCTAAAACTATTGTTGCCACCTGAACTGCCAGGTACTTCAAGTCTACGTTTTTACAAGTCTCTGTGGTTTAATTCAAACTTCAGTCTTGTTCCTCTGGTGTTGATTGGTGATTCCCTTTAGTACCATCTTTGTTTCAGTCTTTCCACTTTTAGTGGTTTCCAAATAAATGTTATTTCCACAATCAATGTTGTATAAATGTCATTAAAAAAATGAATACACCATGCGCAGGGAAAATTTTAGGCCCTGTACCCGTCACGGTTCCCATGGTTCCCTGACATTGGCCCATAAAACAGTGTTAGATCACTGGGTTTGGTGTTCCCATAGGTGAGATCACCCACAATTCATAGAGTAAACTGAACACCACCACATATAACTGTTGCTACATATGAACTTATCCCTGACTAAACTGGAGCTTTGACTCGAAATTGAACTAATCAAAATAATTTATGAATCTACATGTTTGGAATTACTTGCACTTGCAATGATTGTTCAAGTTTTCTTCCAAAATGCTTCAGGTAAATGCAAAATATTGACGCAATTACAAGTCATTATTTGAGAGAAAAGTCACAAAGCAAGGTGGAGGATTTTAATTAAACACAAAAACACACTTTTTTTAGGGAACTAGAAATCTAAGTCTTAGTGGTGGGCCGTTAGCGCCTTAACGCCAGAGTCTTATCGCACATTAAAACAATTATTGACATTATTATATTCTCTAAGTTGTGTTGGGAGCTGGTCTATCCCATACAAGGTAAGATGCTGTTCAAGTTTATATTTTGGTGCAGATGTACAGTACACACAAATTCATACAAATGGCGTTTCATATTTAGAGTAGAAAGACAAATTTGCGGAACTTTGGTTTTATTTAAAGGAAATAAAACAAGTCAAACAAAGTAAGCTCGGCAAAGATCAAACAAATCTCCACTTACTCACGCATGGAATCACTCTAGAAATCTCTTGACTCAGGAACCAAACATCACTAAAGAACACCATTCAACACTAACATACATTTTTATTTCTGAGTTAATATACTGTGAAAAGAGATTAGTCATCTGCTTTTTCAAAAAAACTTTTCACAGTTACAACTGTTACTACTGTGTGAAAATGTAAAAATAGAAGATTTTTGTTTCAGTCCATTTTTCTTGGTCGTTTACGATTATACGTAGCTAAGACCACTGAGCAAGCATCATATGAAACAGTGGCCAGGTAAAAAAACAACCTGGGCAGAAATCGACCCACAGTCTCCTCTGGCATTCTAACAATACTACATTTTATGATGGTTCCGAACCAAAGTGGTGAAGATTGTACAGATTCTATTTGGGATGGATCAGTTGTTGAATTTGTGTTTTTGTTTACCTACCCATATAATTTTAAATCGTGAATTTGGCATAAAAATGTAAAAATGAACTTTTCAATCTTTGAATTGTCAATCTTTGTAGTGCATAAACAATATCATTTTAGAAAATGTTGGTGTTTTATTTTAGTCATATTGTTGTCTATGCCAGTTATTCCATAAATCTCTCCATCTTCGACTTGCTTTTTTTTTCTCATTTTGTTGCTCCTGCTGCTACATTTATGAGTAACCTTGTGCAGCTGGTGGAATCATGAGGGGAATAAACTGTGTGTCATCATTGGCAGTGTCGAAGAACTCTGGACCATCCGTGGTGGTACACACCAGTGTGCCATTTGGCATCCAGCACCTAGAGGAGGAGAAGGATTTAGTACAGCCCATCATTATGGAAGAACTGAAGAAAGTGATGCCAGAGCTTCCCCAACCAGACAGCATCAAGTGTCAGAAGTGGAGATACTCCCAGGTGAGATGACAGTCCTTTCAAATGCCAATTGGCGTGTTTATGTATTTGGGTGAGGTTATGCATTGTGATAAATTCATGTCACTGTGATTATTGTTTTTTGTTTACTTTGTTTGTAACAGTTTGTGCTTTGTTTAAACACAATGCAGATTATGTACAATTAGCCAAACAAAATTAGTATAAATAAATACACTTAAAAATATCTTATATAATATAAATGGAAAAAATATTATATAAAAATATATTTTTGCCCTTTATTTTTAATTTTAGAGATTAGAAACTTTGTTGACGGCCACAGAAAAATAAATACCACAACTCTACAATTTTGGAAACTAGCTGAATTGTTGAAAATAACTCAATAAATAAATACATTCTTGCATCTATATAAATGAACTAAAATGTCTGTCATTTAACATAGAAGAACTTTGTTACTGTAAAAACTGTGTGTGTGTGTGTGTGTGTGTGTGTGTGTGTGTGTGTGTGTGTGTGTGTGTGTGTGTGTGTGGTTGTGGTGTGTGTGTGTGTGTGTGTGTGTGTGTGTGTGTGTGTGTGTGTGTGTGTGTGTGTGTGTGTGTGTGTGTGTGTGTGTGTGTGTGTGTTGTGTGTGGTGTGTTTGTGGTTGGGTGTGTGTGTGTGTGTGTGTGTGTGTGTGTGTGTATTACACCGTATCACACTTACACCATACTTACACAATGAACAAAATTGAAAGCTATCAAAATCATTAAACATTAGGCAATATTTTTATGATAACATTTTTGAACGAATTTTGAAAAAGGTTTTTAAAAAATGAAAGAAAAAAAAAGAAAAAAAAGGCTTCACTCACTTGACTGATTTGCACAAACTCAGATCTACAGTGGTATGTTTGTGGGACTGCACCCTTTCTCACATAGCTGTATTTGCTCTTTCACTCACATACATTACTTTCTAACCCCCCTCACCCTTAGTTTCTGGGTGACATGCAGTGCTGGGCCTCAGTTTGAGATCAGAGGACACAGAACATCTGTGTGGAAGCGCTGAAATGTTTCGGAGTCGGGCCCAAGCCTTATTTAGAATGTACATATTATAACGTATTGTGTACATACACTAGTATGTGGCAGAAGCAAGTGCATTTGTGAGATTTGTTTATCAATATGACCACATATCAAAATTGTGCTCTGCATTTAACCATCCAGTGAAGTGCACAAACACACAGTAAATAGAACACACAAGCCCGTGGAGCATATGGGGGTCAGTGTCTTGCCCAAAGGTACTCAGCTGGGAAACACACCAGACCGTTATTCGAACCTACAACTCTTGGGTGGCAGGTCTAACTCCCTACCGCTGGACTTCTACACAGATTACACTTTTACGTAAGTTAAAGCAACACCTGCATTAGCTATGTGTAATTCTGTGTGGGATGTTTCAATGCGTGTGGTATTGAGAACCTAGTTGAAGGAATAATGAAAAAGGAAGAGTATAAGAACATTTTGAAACTTTGGATAGCTAATTTAGTGTTCTTGAAAATATCCAATTGGGCGTTGTCAATTTCCAGCTCATGGACACTCAGCTCATGGTAGTAACACTGAAATCCACAGTCAAGTCCATTCGGTCTACCTCCTGTCTGCGTGCTGAATAACTGCTCTTGCTTTTAGAGTGATTGTTTCTTCTATTACTGGTGGTACGAAGTACACAGTCCTGTGTCTGAGAGTAGTCGATCTCCAAGAGGGGTTAAATAAGACGATGCCTTCTTGTAAGGAATTTGTCAACAGACAAAGGGATATTGTTTGCATTTGTTGTGCATGAAGAGAGAATCTGCTCAACCTCGAGTTGAACACAGAGTTGTCCAAAAGGTAGTGAGAGATGGAAGAAGTTGTGAGGAAGAAGCTATACCCATACCTGTGGAGTACAAGTACAAATTTCTCTTGTCAGTTAGTTGTCTTACTGACGTTTTAGAACAGCACAGAAGCTAATTTGTTTGTAGAAACTCAGGCGTAGTTTCTTTTCACAATGTCACAGTACCTGTCAAAATGGGAACTGCTTATTTATACTTTTATATAATGTAATATTTTTGAAAGAAAATTAAATTTTGAATTTAATGAATAGACAGCGAGAATGGTAGATTATTTTTTTATTAACGTAGTAATTCTCATATGAAATGTCCTAATCAAAATGTGTTTTTCTTGCTCAATTTGTTTCAATAGCTGTTTGTAATTTGTTTTTTGTTTTGCCTTAAAATGACTGCTATAAGCAAAGAATTATATTTTTTCCCATTGCCTGTTTCATGCTTAAAAATGCTGACATATGACAGTTTTTTGCAGTTTAGTTGTCCAGCTGGTTGTTGTGAATTTAATGGCTGAAGGCACTGCTTGGGAAGGTGTTTGGAAGACGATTGGAGGAGTTTGAGGAGTTGCTTGCATAAGCTTACCTCTGAAATAAACTGAACAGTTTGTTCTTGGCCATAATTCAGGCCAAACGTTTATCAATTGATTTACTCGCAGATTCCCATTGAAAGATTGAAGAGAAGGGGGGAACGCTTGGACAGGATGATGACAGCATTCAGTTTGTATGCTTAGTGAAAGCCCCAGGAAATGGACACTATTTCCTTGGCTGTAGCGAGTTGCACCTCGATGTTTATCTGGTGGAGGTTTGGGGCCTTTGTAATGGACTGTGCAGGGTATGTGTTTACTTTCAGTAGTCATTTAAATGCTGCTTTTCTGCATTTAAACATTACACGGAGGTACCATTTTTATCTCTTGACTTTTTATTTTTTCATTTACAGTGAGAACCCTACTATTTACTCTTCACGGCAGAACACATACATCACTTTAATGTGCCTTAGTGATTTATACAAAGCTGAACCTTGAAACTTTTTTGCAATGCCGTTATGTAAATATCAATATGTAAAAATGACACATACGATACATGTAAAGTGGACTTGGGTTTTGAAAGCTGTCCAGACGATTTGTTGTTGTTAGCGTTCAGCTTGATAATATCATGAGATTATCGTCAAGACATCAGGGCGTTTCGCCAGCGCACGTGTTCTGGGAAAAAATGGATGACATTTAAACGCTTTCCTAAATCACCACTGCAGTGGCGTCTCTGACACCCAAATGTTCGCTTGCAATACACTGTTGTTTTACCCCAGAGTCAAGAACAAAGAACTACTTCACAGTGAGTAAATCACGACCTGGGTTAGAAATACAGTGCTTGTTTAAACAAATGTTTCAGTGACTAAAAATGCCAGTTGGCTTCCTTGAAACGATAAATTGGCACAGACCTTCAGTCTGTTTTGACTAGGGATTTATATTTACTGTCGAGCTGAATGTTTTTATCTACTTTATCCGTTTGTCTCGCTATTATGTTTCTTAACACTTTATGTTGAAGGATTTTGCCATCTTTTACTGAGTCTAACCCAGGTTATGTACAGTTCATACATGCCACTCACTCTCTGGAACCCACAAGGCCACAGCGGGCACAAGCATCATCCAAGTTTGACTCATTTCACCATGCGGTCTATTCTTGTCTCTGGTTTTCCAAATGAGGTGCAAGCTCTACTATTAAAAGCTTTGTGTGCAACCAAGTACATTAAATGTCTTTTTTTAGCTAAATTTAATCTAAAGCCCAGGACGTGTCAACTAACGCTTGTCATAATGTTTATTTTCGAAGAGTTACCCACATATACAGTTTCTACACTGAAAAAACAGGCAAAATAGTATTCCCCACAATTTTGTCAGGACAGAAGAACCCACACTTTTAGGGTTTAGGCTGTTTATTGAATTTAGAAACTTGACAAATGGCAGCTTATACTAGGAAAATATGTAATGGTATTTTAATATGTGCTTATATTAATATGGTTTATTGAGCGAATCAGTGTGAGCAATCCATTGGTGAGCTTTATTTCAGTGTGTTTGTGCTCTACTCATTCTCTCTGGAGCCGTAATAGTTAACAGCTCTGCTCACTATGAGAACTAAAATGAGGTTGCATCAGTTATTGGAAGTTGGAGCACTCAATTTTGTTGTTCCCTAATTAGGTGACAAGATCGGTGGCTGACTGCCCAGGGCAGATGACTCTGCTCTCCCAGCCTCTGCTAGTGTGTGGGGGCGATGGCTTCACACACTCCAATTTCGACGGCTGCATCGAGTCTGCCCTGAAGGTCTTCCAAGTCCTGAAGTCTTCTCTTTAAAACTGGCTGAGGAAGGTACACCACTCTTTTTATTTTCTGGTTTTAAAAGAAGACTCATTGATTTGAAACAAGCCTCGCCAGAAGATGAATGTACCGCACAAAGTAGAGCAAAACTGTCTCGTCCGTTGTCTGCAGACATGCATGTTGTTTCCGAAAGCCAATTATATCCTCAGTGTGCGGATGCTGAAGATTAGAGGACAACGGAGGGCCGTGCATGTGTGTCTGTGATGAAGGCTGGACTTGTCTCTCAGTCTGTAATATATCTATCGCATAGAAAAACCATGTCAGAACTTATCTGTCCGCAAAAACGGAACTTTGCAGCTAATCCAAGGGTGTGTTGATATTTAGCTTCTAAAATCTTTTTGCCAATGTTTTGCCAAATGTTTGTGTATTGTGTTGTGTAAACATTTTTTACAAGTGTAAAATAACAATTCACAAATCATTAAATAAACCAAAAGATTCATTCAATGTTTTTGTTCCTAACCCTAACCGTAGCCCTAAATATCTGAGCTCAGAGAAAATGTTCTTCATTACAACGCTCTATTTGCCTTTTTAAGTGCAAAATTAGGAAGGGATTGCCCCAACTCGACGCATCCTAATGCTCCGCATACTGTAATTCTGCTTATAGAAGCAAGAGCAGCCATTGACCGACTTGTGCAGCTTAGTCCGGCTACATCTGGGCCATAATCTGGAACAAAATGTTTGGCAGACAGACTGGAGAGTGAGAGGGTCCCTCATAATCCAGCTATAATTATGGCAGGGTGGGCCTCAAGCCCATAGGACATTCGGGCCGGCTTCATTCTTTGTCTTGACCCTCTCTCTTTCTTTGGTTCTTTATCAGTTCCTCCCTCTTCCCCTCTTAAAACCCTCCTTATCACTGCTATTAGCCTCTCTGCCTATACCAGGATTATATTACCCTGGCCGTGCACTCCCTCTCAGATACACTGCACTCTATCATCAAGACAGACTCAAAGACCATCCCTGGAGATCCGGTAAGATTGATGGGCCAGAGTCATCTGCACTTTGCATTTCTCATGCAGATGCTATATATCTGCATGAGAAACACAAGACACAGTGTATCACATGTCGCCGTTTGCCTTCACGTCATGCGGCATGAGCGGGTGTAAAACCTGAAGTTCGTGTTCTCCAGCATTGCTTGACGAAAAGCACTTTGCGTTTGACCGAGAAGCGTCTGACCGCGTGCATAAAGCCGCGTGATTGATGGCTGGGAGTCTTTCTGTGACAAAAGCTACAATTTATCATTATTATACGATGAGCTTTTGGTTGTAAAAGACTTCTAATTTCAAGGTTTCTGTCGAATGGCTGAATCGAAATTTGACACGTGTGTTTAAACCGCCTTGACTTTTAGCTGTAGATGGGTTTTAATTTGGAGAGCAAAACAATTATTTGCGTCCGTCAATTAAACGCTGGTTTTTCCTCGCTGCGTCTGAAAGAAACCAACAATGGAAGAATGAAAGAGCCTGGCTTCTCTCTAATGGATACATTATTCATACGATTCATTCTTTAAGGACTAGAGCTCAACAGCGCGGGCTGCGGAAGCCTTGCCACGCCATTGCATCAGCCACCTCGCTTTCATTAATACGCACATTACCAACCAGGGGTTTTGATCTTTTTTTAGAAGTCGATAAAAACCAATGTGGTCGAACGCTTCCTAGCACGGTGAAAATGCTTGCTGATTTGGCTGTGGACACGGACACAGTGGACGGATGGACAGCCGACGTGAAAGCGTTTTCAGCAAAGATGAGACGGTGAATTTCCGAAAAGCGTCGTAAGCTGGCGTTCAGCGCCTGGTGCTTGACATACTCAACGAAACCTTTGTTTTACTGCCAAGGCTCATCTCAGATGTTCCCCTGGCTCCTTTTGTGTTTTACTTTCAATTCTGTCTGAAATAGTCTTGCTTGCTTTCCATTTTTATCCCTCTTTTCCCTCATTGATGTTCAGCTTGCACACAATGGTCCCTCCAGACGCTTTCTCTCCCCCACCAGATCATCGTTCCCCCTCCTCTGGAATCGCTGCAGAGGGATCGCAGCCCCACTGACCTATTTTCATAGGCTATTCCGACAGATCAGCCATGCATCCTGGGTATCTGATTTGCATTTTTGCAAAGTCACTGGCAGATGGCACCAGAGCTTGGTGAGATATCCGTAGGATAATCCGTACCCTACTGACATACGTAGGCACACATTTACAATCTTCAATGTCATACACGACCCCCATCCCCCACTTTGAATCTGGGTCTTCTATAGGTAGTCGGACCCCCATCTTCCTCCAAAATGGATGAAAATCCCCATCATTGTCATGAGTGCTGCCTCTACCCGCATTGAGAATGGGAAGACATTTGTAACCGGATTCAAGGGCATCACTAATAAGATTTTTTCCTCTTTTATATTTGGTTAGAGGGAGAGATGTTTTCTGAGAGGAAATGAAAAGAGATAGTGCCTGGGTTTAGGCATATGAGTGAAAAAGCAGGGCAGAGAGAGATTGGGATGTTTAGACTCTCTCGCATCTCTTGGGAGATCAGGCATGTTTAATTAGATGGGTGGTACCATGGGTAATGGCTTCTGACGTCAGCAGCCGCTCTCTTTCCTCCTCCCCAGCAGCACGTCCTTCTCACACTTACTGAAGCCAGAAAGCTCTCGCTTGAACTGACTGCATCACACAAATATCACACGCTTCCCTTTACTGAAACAACCTTTAGGACCTTCAGATTCATCATGATAATACTCTGCTTTGCTGATTTGTACACTGATTTGTGATCCTTTGAGTAAAAGTGTAGAAATACATTCTACTTGTATATGTGTTTATTGATATGTGAGACAAATAAACAGGTGGGACATAATTATATTCCATGTTTCAATTTTGTGATTTATAAGTAATAAAATATGATAAAAAAACAGAAATCTAATCAAATTATTCAAAATGTTAAGATATCGAATAAAAATTGTCCTACTTGTTTTTTGCTTTTTTTTTTATCTGAATGTCACTTGCTGAATGTCACAAGCTTTTCAGTTGGTGGTTTGATTAAATATATATATTGTTACGTATTATTAAATAATTATTAGCCAAATTTTAGACTGTTAACTAGGATGTCTAATAAAGCTGACTTTTTGTTCCATTTAAAAGCGCTTTTGAAATACTTTTAAAACAATGACTTTTTTGTATGGTAATACTTTTTAAAAAACTGTATAATTATAAATATAAAATATTGAAACATTTAATAAAACATTGTCTTGTGCATTTGTCCCAAATGTCACTTCAAAGCGTTTCCATTGGTGGAATGTTAATTCCACCTTTTTTTACTTGACCTCCATACAGAAAGCATCAATACTTTTAAAGCGAAGATAAGGAAGTGGTGACATCATGGGTTCGTTTCTCAACACTGAAACCTGCTGTCAATCATGTATCAGCCGACACACATTAAACTGTCACTTCAGAAGGAACACAGACGTCAAGGTGACTAGAGCGCAACCTGTTAAACTAGTGCTGGAATTGTTTCATCAGTACAAAGAGGTATTATTACCTCCAGTGAATCTCTGTGTGTGTGTGTGTGCGCACCTTTAGGTCAACGTGAGGCCCCTGAATGTTAGATTTTACACAAGTGGGCACTAGTGGGAACCTTTGGCTGGGTCCCACAACTTTGAAGTCCTGTTTGAGGTTCAAGATGGTACTTGCACAGAGTTTTCACTGAGGTTTTGTTAAGGTTGGAATAAAGGTTGTGATGGGGGATATTTTGACATGATATTAAGTGGGACCTTACTTTGACAATATATATGCAAGTGTGTGCATGTATTTGGCATTAATGTCAATTGTTTCCATGTTTACTCCACATTTACAGTTTGCTTTGGGTGTATTCATGTGAGAAACACTGCATTACCAATCATTATCACACACTATTATGGCAAGAAAAGGACAAATGTACTGTATACTATCACAGCATGATAAGGTAAGATATTCCATTATTCGTCCATGATCAAATGTATACAATTTATAATAAAAAAAAAATGTAAAGATGTCTCACTTATATACCATACACATACTGAATAGTATGGTATGTCTCTCTGTTCTGTTTGCATGTTGCTTACTTGGGTTTCCACTGGGTCTCCTGTTTCCACAGTCCAAAAGCATGTTCATGTGACTTGGCATTGAATAGTTAAACATCGGTGTGAATGAGAATGTGAATGTGTGTATCTGCGTGTCCCGCTCTGTGACTGCAGTGTGTCCAGAGTGTGTGTCTCCTCGTGACCCAGAAATGGAGTAAGTGATAATGGATTGATGGTACTATTATCTTGAAGCTTAAGCATCTAAACAGCATCCGAACAAACTAAACTTGAGGTTGTGTTCTAGTTCCTGATACAACTTTCTACAATTCCCCAAAACTTTTTGTTTTTTCACTCGCTTCAGGGACCATGTGTTGTTTTAAGAAACATGATTTTGGATCACAGCTTTCTGACAAAAGATGGGCTCCATCTCCAGCATGTCAGCCAAACTGTTGAGCACTGACAAACAGATCAAGCTCTACCGGAATGATTCTGACTGAATGTGTCAAAAAGAATCCGATATGATGGTAGTGCAGATGCTGAATCAGGACGTATGAAGGGCTGATACGGGCTGGAGCTGTGTGTGTGTGTGGCTTGAGCTTGGTGAGTGTGTGTGCTGATGATTTGGTGTGCGGCTTTGTATAAGTACATATGTGGTATGAAGCTGAGACAGGTTAAGTGATCGGCAATCTAGACGATGTCTCGAGAGAAAACATGCAAACCGAGAGGAATGATTGTACGTGTAATGCAGCCATGACACACCCTAACCCTGAACTCCAACAGGAAGTCCAGTCTGTGTCACACACACACACACACACACACACACACACACTCACACTCAGCAGAAACGACTGTCAGTCTGAAATGCCACATTTCTTCATTTCAGACAGAGGTGTAAAGAGTACCTGAAAATCACATTTGAGTAAATGTATGAATACCTTAATTACAAGTTACAACTCACCAATTCCAAGACTTTAGTAAAAGTCGTCAAAAAGAGCGTAAGTATTTTACCCGGATTGAATTAGGCTCAAAAACATCAAGAATGTGATAAACAAGAATCTTTTTATTTATGAGATTTTATTTTCTAATCTATAAATGAAATGTAACACCTCGATGTTTCAAAATGGAAAAATTATTAAAAAATTAAAATTTTAAAAAGTCAGTCTAAGTCAAACTCAAATGTGCAAAAAATTGCAACCGATAATTCACCTTCACGAGATTTAGATCATAATATATCACCTCGTCCACTGACAAAATTAATCACAATATAAAAAGATGCCAACTTGTTGCGCACAATTGTAACAAGTAACGTTAGTGGTCTATTAAAATGTAGTGAAGTAAAGAGTGCAGTTACAGTTAATCACAAATATAGTCAAGTACAGAGTAAAAGTTGTTTATATTTTTGATACTCGGTACAAGTCCGAAGTAGCCTAAAATACTTAAGTATTTTAAATACCTAAATACTCCATTTACACAAATACATTACATCACTTATTTCCAACTTAGGTTCCAACCATACCAATAACGCTCATTTTTTGCTCAAATAACAGAACCAGTATCTGATGTCGAAATTCTTTCCTTTCAGAATGGAAATAAAAAATCTGGTATGAAACAGATGTTTAATAAGCATATTTCCATCCATCTTCTCTCTTGCTTATCACTGCAGTACCCATTTAAACATTCAAGTTGTTTTAAATAACTAAAAAGTTACACTGAACGCATTTCAGAAATAATTTTTGCTCTGGATGACGAGGCGGTGCAGTGGCTAGGGCTGCTGAGGACCGAGTTCGAGGCTCGTTCTGGGTCTTTTATGTGGAGTTTTCATCCTACACATCTCCAGTTTCCTCCCAAAGGAAACATGCGTTCAAGCGAATTCGAGACTCCAAATGGCCGGTATGTGCGAGTCAATGTGTGAATGTGTGTTTCACCCTGAGATAAGATTAACCCAAGCTCTTCGCCAACCAGAAGTTGCTTGAAAAAAGACCAAGAAAAGTGTAGCAAAACCTGCATAGTTATATTTGTTTAATATTTTATTTTTATATTTAACTTACAGAATATTTTAATATTTATACTCTTTTTAACGTCCTAAAAGTGGCAAAAACTCCCGTCTAATCTTGCTCTTGCTCTTGCATTTTTACACTGTTTCTCTCATCAGTCAGTCTCAGTAGAAACTCGAAGGAAGAGTGTTTTGTTTGAAATCTAAATCTTCGTTGAAATCTTTCCTGAAACCTTTTCATCGCACACTTTAGCAGTGACTGTATTACACACAATAGTCCACCCCGAGTTGTAAATCTGTTACGGCTTTGGACTTTCGACTGCAGAAAAGAGGGCAGAAATCTGGCGAGTCTTCTGTTAGCTTGGGGCTGAGTGGGGGGAAGGGACAGAGAGAAAGAGGAAGTGAAGAAAAGAGAGAAACGGACGGCGTGAAAGAAAGTGAGGAAAACGAGAGAGAAAGCGAAATGTAGACGGAGAGAGTCTGAGGCAAGTCTGTGGCTTTGTTTTGACTGCTCACACACACATTTCCTATCGTTTCTCTCTCTTCAATGCCACAGCCACATTTAATATTCTCTGACTGTATATTATTCATTTTCCTGTTCAAAGGTTTATTGCTTTCAATAGAATGGAGTGTGTTTATTGTGTTTCAGACAGCCTTGAGTGCATTAAAGAGCACAGACTGGAATTCATTTTCTTCTCGGTCTTCGTTTGCTTGTAAAGTTTTCTCAGACTACACAAACTGACAAACGGATCCCACACCAGTGTGTGCATTTGTTAGTGGACCAGATGAAATAAGAGTATATGACTTTCTGAAAATAATATGCTTTTGTTTCAGTAATTGCGTTTGGGTAGAAAAAAAAAAAGAAGAAATGGATAGATCAAACTGAATTTTCAAAAACCTGATACACTCTCTCTTCAAAGTTGCTTCAAAAGGAGATGTTTTTTTTTTGCTCTCTCTCTCTCTCATTTTGTGACTATAATAATCGAATAATTGAGTATCTTGTCTGGGCACTGGGCAAATAATTCAACCCGTCTTTTCTTTTGAGACATCAAGGTTGCCATAGTTACAGATATTTTGCCCTTGTCGACTGATGGATAACTCATCATGAATTTTCGTTCGTGGTGTCTTGTGGTTTTGTGACCTTTTGTGGGTTTGGAACTTCTCTAATGTTCTTCCTGAGGGATTTCAACTGATGTGATTCATACTTTTTTCCATTACGAATTGTGGATTGAGATTTATTGGTGGCGAAGCGAGTTGAAAATATTTAAATGGCGTGAAGTGGATGCCAATGTCAGCAGCGCGAGTGTCGCAGAATCAGTTGTTACTGGCAGATTCATTTGTTAATTTATTATTTATGTCCGTCAAACATTCGGGTCTCTTCCAAACCCCATGCTGATAAGAAAAACACATTATTGTGGTAGAAGTGAAGTCCTCGGGACATGTGAGGAGAAGAGGGAATATTTGCGGGAGGACCGTAGCAGCGTGAGAGGCAGAGAGACTGTACTGTGGTTTCGCCGCTGCAGTGGCAGCCTGTGGCCTGCAGACTCTGGGGCTTTTATGGCTGTGGGAAAGGCCAGAAGGTCACCGAAATTTCGTCAGACATGGATTTTTTTTTCTTGAAAGCGATTTCAGCATTTTTCCCCCACCATTCGCAGTGTTTACTTTCATGCACTTCTCTCTGTGTGGCTCCACCACAATCTGGGGGATACAGACTTCATTTACACATCACTTCTCTATTTTTCGCCCTTGATTCGAGCAGAATCAAAGACAAACAACGTATTGGCTAGTTTTAGTGGATTTAATGTGTTGCATGAACATGAATATTCAAGTAGGGATATGAATATGTATGTACATATGCGTGTTTGTGTCACAGTTTTTGTGTGTACAGTATGTGTACAGTGAATCCTCAAAGTCAAAAGATCCACTTTTTAGACTGTGAACAAGGAATGTAAATTTGCTTGCTACAAATTCTCCAAGTTGATAGCAGAATTAAGTCTTACAGGGGAATCCTTGCAGCTATTTTACGATCATGTTCACTTCATTTATATACACTATATTCCCAAAAATGTTCTCTGACCTGGCTTGACTCATATATAAACTTAAGTGGCATTCCATTCCTAAACCCATAGTGTTGAGTATGATGTCTGTCTAACCTTGGAAAAAGAAGCAACTCAAAGTTGGAAGACCGGAATTGTTCAAAATGCCTAAAGCATCAGAGTTCCTTTCACTGACAATTTGCAGTTGGCAGTCCTTATGCATTCACATCTGACAATGCAACTATTTTACAATATTTGGAAAATTTACAAGCGAGGAAACGTTTGGATTTCCAAACAATTTGGATCTGTTGCGCAGTCACAATTCCTCGCTGAAGTACACTGATCTCTACAAAGCGACACATTTTTATAGTCTGGATGCCTAGGTGCTTGACAAACATCTGTTGCCAGTGTAAAACCTGACTCTGAATATTTGGATTGTAGGTGAATTCTTTTGACAATATACTGTAATGTGTGTTATTGTAGTCCTGATTCAAATTCTAGTTTTGGGATCAGGCCCATTTTTGTAAGAATGTATGGTCTGGTAAAGGTCTATCTCCTTTATAATTTTTACTTCTGCTGTGACGTAGTAAAGGTAACGTAAAGCAGGTAACACAGCAGCTAAAACGTCTGCAGTATGGAAACAATGTTTGATGATCATGTAAGCTGTGACAATGATCACAGTAAGCTATCAAATACAATAAAACACTCATGAAAAACAGACTAGTTTGTTTTTTCAACTCGTAGCTTTTCTGATTGTTGCATCACTACCATTTTCACAATTTGAGAAGCCTATGGTTCAGACGACTGCTTCCTGTAATTTGCACTGATGAATTATTACTACTTTCTGAATTTTTAAACGAGTTGTGACGATTATAGTTCCGACTTTTACCTCCTGATTTATCAGAGTTTGATCCATAACCTCAAGTTCAGAGAATCAAAAATTACCTGGTTTAAAATCATATTTTACCATTTATTTCATAAGTAAACATACAGCAAATGAACCTTCCTGTGGGTCATTTTACCTTTTTTAAATGTGTTTGAAGGACAGACTTTCAAACTCAGGCCCTAAATCTCTGCATGAAAACACAATAGCTGAAGAGTGAATGCAGAAATGCACTTGCTTTTGTTGAGTTTAAAGTATTTAACTTTGTAACGTTCTTTAGTTTTCTAAAGGTTTTATAAATGGTATGTTTTATTCACTTTGCTATTTAAGGGTGTTGGATTAAGAACCGGTATCAGGTTCTATACTAATACAAATAGATTATATGTTTTTAACATTTAGATATAATTTATATATACCTTTGATTCAAATTAATTGGACCATATTGGAGTACAACCATTTTGTGTACAGTACATGTAGGGTAAGGGCGAATATAGCACATGGACTTTGCTCATTGTTCATGTATTTATATTATATAAAAAATTTTTAACATAAATTAAACATTCAAAAATGTCAATACTCGTGTGGGACTGGTAATATAAATAAGTTCTCAATTCTAGTCACTGTTTGTAGGACTTTTTGGCTTTGAGCATCTGCACTCGAACAAAATCAGCAATTTCCTGGTCTGTCACATGTTCGTCGGCAATCCCAGCTACAATTCCAGCATCGCAATCCCATGTCGCTGACCAGTTTTTGCATCCTCTTCTTGTGGACTACTTTGGCTTCATTTGCTTTTTTCTCCCTCACATTCTTCAACATTAAACAGAATTTTAGTCCAAAGGAGCAAAAGAAATCAAGCTTATATGATAAAATTAGCTTCAGTTATTTAGTACTCGGTCCAAATAAGCGGCTGGTTCGATTAACCAGTGTTCTTATTGACCGGAATGTACTGTAATTTTTTTTTTTTTTTTTTTAAACGTGGCTTCAACCTGACTGGAAATCTCATTAGCAGACAACTCGGCAATAAGAAGTCAATCTCTGCACTTTTAAAGTCACTCCACACACCAGAGTCTCTGATCATAGTGCCAAAGCCCAGCTACAGTTCTGTTTCCCCATCCCCTGTGGACATTAATATTAAAACAATCTCCCACTCCGAGAAGCTGCATTAATGACTGGAGAAAGTAATTATCTTCATGGCCAACTGAAGTCTTGAGTTCCTCAGCTTGTGTGATGAGAGGGGGAGATCAGGACGACCCCGTGACCCAGGCGCTAGTTAAACTTAGGAGAACCATGTTGGGCTTTGATCGTCCCCAACTTCCTGCGATGATGAATCTCTCATTTGCTCCTGTCCTGCATCGAGGTCTGGATGGAACTCTTCAGGGACGCTAGACAAACAGCAGTTCATGCAGAAGAGGGGGTGGTGGAGATAGTGCTTGGCCCAGCTCGAGAAAGGGAAGGAGAGAGGGAGAAGACCAGAGAGATAGAGTTCAGCAGATGTTTTGATGGCTTGCACAGATGTTTGTCATCCCCAAAGAGTGGAAGACTTCCCACCTCTGCCCCTGCAACCTTCGTAACGTCTTACACCTGAGATGGAAAGGCACAGGACCAGGCCTGGCCATCCGACTGTGACTGATGGCATCATGGGGGAGCAGCGCTAGATGGAGAACAGCCACGGGGCATCTGGAAAAGTATGTTAACCTATATCTGGCCCCCCTGCCCCTTCTGGAATAAACTGCACAATCAGATACACACACACACACCAGCACGTGTGGGCCTGTTAAACGCGTCTAGCCTGCGTCCTACTTCCCACATGCATTCAGCTCTAAACACCACACCAGACTGGTGCTAGCGCTGGAGTTTGGGAAGAGAAGGATGGAAGTTTCAGCTGTTTTTAATTTGGATGTTTGGGACACTTGTTTATTTTTTTGCTTGAAAACGAATGTGGCCAGCTTTACAAATGGAGTTTAAAGACTTTGGCAACTGCGCTATCTCACTCAATGACAAATGAGCTGCTGTTCCGTGTTCGCAGCGAGCATAAACTGTGCTATTAAAGGATTTGGCGATTAATGCTCATTAGCCCAGCGGATCTCTGAGAATCTCCGAGTGCTCGATGTATGTTGGGGAAAGTCACCGCACTTGGGTTAAACAACCGATTATTTATTCACCCCGCTGATGTTGGTGGTCAATGTCTTTTGATTGGACAGAGAAAGAATCCAAGTATGCTATATTGATGATTCTGTTTGTACAGTTGCCTATTCTACATGTTAGACAGTATAAACACTGTTGGATAAATCTGGAATATAAATGTATTTCTGTAGATCATTTGAGTAAACAAATGCTAAGTACATAACGAGTATGCTCAGTGAAACTATGGAGTCACGGTATTCTGTACATCATTTTACCCTATATTCTATTTTAAAAACATTATTGAAAAGAATATATATTATTATTATTATTATATATTATAAAGAATATAATTGCGTCGTGTTTCATAAAGTGCAACATGAAGAACGCCTAAAGAGACATTCGATCACTAAGAGGGGACACTGTTCTGACTCCGCCCATTGCGGCGTCGAGCAATTTCCATCAAAATTGTCGGGAACGAAAATCATTCTCATGATAAAAAGATGAAAGATTGGGCAACAGAGATGGGAAATCATGCATAAAAGTAAGAGCAATCTCTACATAATGTGTCCAGACATGTGGTCTGATAATATATAAATCAATGTAGTGATAAATGATAATGTAAACCTGCCTAGATTACATTATCATTTATATTTACATTTAAAAAACAATATCTCTTTATGTAGAAATAACCATTTAGTTATACAAATATTGATACTGTATATATTAAACTGTGTGTATACAGTATAGTACAAATATACAGTACAGTACATTACACTAGAATTATTGGTGAATTTAAGTAAATATAAGTGCAGTTTTAATCGTGCTTAAAGACCATTTAATGCTGTACTTAAGCCGCTGTTATTGTGTTTCCCATCTTGACAACATGTAAGTAAAAGCTACATCCATTATAGAATACAGCAGAAGACGCCGCCAACAAAGTATGATTCACTCCATCATTGGGGTCGTAAACAATGTTTTATGTTCACTTTTCCGAAAAGGTCTTTTCTTTCTTTCTGTTAGTCCGGTCCTCTCTCCCCCCTCCGTCCCGGCTGAGCGACACGCTCTCTGTGCCCCGAGGGTCTGGTCAGCGTCCCAACAGATGGCCGTTAATAGGCTGGTTGTAAAGATACTTATAATTTAGTTTCCAGTCTAAAAGGTTTTATCTCGCTAGTTGTTAATGGGGGTTATCTGAACTAAATCCACAGTATTGTTGTAGTGCTCATTTAATCTGGGGTTTCACTCTCGGAATAAAGCCTCTTTAACCCTTTCTAGTGCTCACATATGCACCCAAGCCCCCCGCTGACACACTCATTAACCCCTGCTGGGTCCCAACACCCCCACTGCACACTTGACCTTCACAGTCACTCTCTCATTTCTCAAACGCAACGAGGTGATTTGACCGTTTTAGCAAACTATCGTACCAAAAAACAGCATGAATTTTGTACAATGCGTTTGCGTGTATGTAGGATTATGTCTCTGTCTACAAATGTAAGAAATTCACAATTTATCAAATACGTATTAGTGTGCACCATATACTATAAAATACGGTAATATATAATATAGCAACAAAAAATACTTACAAATGTGCCTAATATTTGAATTTGAAAAATATCAATATACAATTAATATAAATGTAAAGACTTGCATTCATTTACCGTAAAACCTCTATGACGTTCTATTATTTAACTCTTCCGTCACGGTGCCCTTCTACTAGAGGTGGTCTTCTATTAGAGGTTTTACCGTATATTTATAGTATCATTATTATGAGTAAAACATTGACAAGCTCACCTCACTTTACAATAGAATTTACAGTAGAACATACATTGCTATGGAAGTAGATTCAAATTGTTTGTGTGTGGGGGGGTAGCATCTGTGTGTGTCTCTGTGTGTTAATTTAATATTAGTTGATGTTAAACATTTAAAGAGTTTAAAAAATAATATATATAAAAAGAGCAAAAAATAAAATAAAACAATCAGAAAAATGTTGGTCAAGTTTTTTTTTTGTTTACATTTCTTCTACTAAAGCTACAAAGAAGGCCACAGTATAAAATATCTGAAGGCCACAAGACTTTTAGTAGATTAAACTAGTTGTGTGGAGATGAAAAAGAATTCAAAAAAAAAAA
>CM051500.1:7738042-7805863 GCA_028031935.1 Paedocypris micromegethes | reverse complement strand
AAAAAAAAAAAAGGAACTTCTCTCCAAGAAACAAACGCTTCCTCTGAAGAGCGTCCCAAGCTCTGAAGCAGAATAGCACAAACACACATGGTATTTATCCACCTGCAGATGCCGTAAAACTCTGCTGCCTTGCATGTCCGTGTTGCTTCCATGCGTGACTCATCCCATGACCTTTGGAGACACAGCAAGAACAAGAGCAGCAGTGTTGGCCAGAGATTCTCTGGATGGAGCAGAGAGAGAAGAGCACAAGGCCTCCTCCAGCCTTGATGGGAGGAGAAGGTCCTTTTTCTCCATTGATCTCCAGCCAAAGAAAATCCAGCAGATGCATTAAATAATAGAAGCACGCAGATTGAACACACATCAGACGGGGCAGAATTATCTTGTTAACATCTCATATCATGTCTCCAAAAATCGTCTGAGATTTGAGACTGATGAGGCTTGTTTGGAATCCTGGAAGCAGCCGGAGGAGCTCGCCGACAGCGTTTGATCCATGTTTGTGCGCAAACAAAGTTCCTTTTCTGCGTGAACTTCACTTTTTTAGTTCATTCGCGCAGTATCTGTATGTCAGACACGACCCCTTTCATTTCTTCTGGGTGCGAGATGAAAGCAGAGATATTCTGTCTGTGTTGCTGGGAGCTTCGTGATGCTTTAATCACGCACGGAAAAGCCAACCAAAGTTCCTGATTTGATGAAGATCTAATTTAACATGTTTTTATTAAAAGACGTTTCTTGCCTTTTTTCCTTAAAATTTTCTGTATTACAAGTTTGAATTATTGATCAGGATAATAATCTGCTGCTAATGTTTTGGTTCTGTTTTTAATGATAAAAACAGAGTAAATCACTCCAAATATAAATACGTATATTAAATTAAATAATGTTTTAAGTTAATTGGCATACTTCATGAAATTGAATGTAGATTGTAAGTAGTTTTTTTTGTAGTTTTTACATTTACCCGTTTGGCTGATATTTTGTTCTGAACTGTTTTATGATGATTCAGTTCTGGGATTCGAACTAGCCACCTACAGTGCAACATCCTGCTCATTTGACCACGGGAAAATATACAGCGAATGAGATTTAAATATCTTGGAAATAAAACCAGAAAGAGAAATGTCGTTGGTTTTTTTTTTTATAGAAGAGGAATTTACATTTCGGTCTGGTTTAAAATAATTCGACATTGGGTTTTTGATACCGTACGTGAGCGCTGTTGTTTTTTCTCCCTCTCCGTCTTTGTTTAATTTCCACTTCCTGCTTTATACTCTGCTTAATCCAAACGAAAGACAGCTGTGTGGCGGAGCGAGGGGTGGGCTTCGCCAGCAGAAATTGACCTCTTCAACTGCTTCAACAGATTGTGGGAATCCGAGTGTGTGGCTGGCGATGTGTGCACAACCGTTGTGCGATCTTAGCGAGGTAGCGCTGCACGCTCATGCTTCCAACACGCTGAGTGTGTGTTTACTGGGGCCCGGGCTTCAGGATCCAGACCGCAGAGCATTGTTTGGCTTGTGTGTGCAACCAAAGAAATTTCACCAAAGATTAGCCTGAAAGCTGAAGTAGTAGCATTAGCATCTGAAGCTAACAAGATAGATGTTTTCAATAGTTTTTCCTAGAAGTTTTCTCAAAAAGTTAATCCAATGATAAACCGGATGTTTTTCAGGAAGTTGAAGGTTGTGGGTTCGAATCATAAAACAGTTCAGAGCAAGTTATCAGCTAAATGAACAAATGTAAATAGTATTGCATTTACAATCTACATTAAGAGTTATGAGGCACTTTCCATACCAAGTCTGTTCAATTACATGATGTGTGCCAAGTAATTTAGTGCTTTAACTTGTTTTTATATTTTAGCCCATCTAATGAAATAACATTTAAGGAGAAGAACAAATGTCTAAAGATACAAATATAAAAGCACAGTTTGAGTGATTTACTCCTAGTTTTTATTATTAAAAACAGAACCAAAACATTAGCTGTAGATGCTAAAGCTACTTAGAAACTACAGCTAACAACATGGATTGGTGTTTTTCAAGCTTTCAATGATTTTTTCCCTGAAGTTTTTTTTTTTTTTTTACTAAAAGTCATTCCAATAAAATAGAGGCCATAAAACAGTGCTGTTTGTTTGCCACTTTCGCAACCCAAGGAAATTGCTAAACAAGTTTGGAAAAAGCAGCACCAGAAAAAGGTTTATCGCACACGCGGTTGGAGAAGACGTGTGTTGACCAAGATCAGTCCACAAAAGCTTTGCGTTTCTTTCTCATTTTTGATTGAATGGCCCACAGAGGTAAATAAAATCATTAAAATGTCTCAAGGTTGTTTATTGAGAGACTGAACTTTAAAGCTCCGAATCATCAGATTCTATGCGTGGTGGCTTCATACTGCTTTCCTTGAGGGACGAGGCTGTGTCGTGTCCACTCACCTCCACCGGGTCACGGGTCGCCCCAGACGGCTCATCTATCTCTTCCACAGACTTTGGAGACTTCTCGGGAATGCCTGGCCTTCAGAAGCTTCATGAAATTACATGTTTTATCTTCATAGCAAATCAAATCAACGAGCCATTGATTCAGTTCACTGATACTTTACGTTTTTGATATTCTGTTTAATAGCTGCAGCGAGACATATAAATGTTATTATTTGTTAACAAAATCATATTTTAAATATTATATCATATTACACCGTACTGGGTCATTGAAAAGTTACAGTAAACCAGAGATGTACCTGTATTTTACTACACAAAGTATACAGTTTTAAAATAACTAAAGTATATTACTCGTGCTGAGTTTAGGCTAAAAAAACACCAAGAAATGTAAAAAACAACACAAGGTTTTATTTCCTAATATAGAAATGAAATTTAACACCTCAATGTTTCAAAATGGCAGAATAGAACAATAAGTCATTCTCAGTAAAACTCAAATGTGCAAGTGTGCAACTGCTAATTCACTTTCACAGGATTTAGCTCATATAAAACAAAAATAGAGAAAAATTAGCTCAGTTCCTTCAGTTGCTGGAATAGTGTAGGAGCTCACCACAAAAACAATGGAAGTGTAGGCATGCAGTAATTATGGGGACTTGCTTTAAAAAAAAAAAGTGTCCACAGTCCAAAAACATGGAGAATTGGATTCTGAAAAGTTACCGGTGAGGGAGAGTGTGAATTTGTGTCACGCTTTGTGATTGGCCAATTATGGCTGTGTTCCGCTGTGATTGGCTCCAGCTCCCTGTGACCCAGAAATGCGGTTAGTGTCTGGATCCATCTAGACTACATTCTTGTGTATGTGTGAGTTCACATCCAACTTGGTGCATCACCAACCAAACCATGTGTGTTTATTTCCATAACTGCTCAGACTTTGCAGAGATAAAACTGAGATTACTTCTCATTAACCGTGACCCTTTGTAATGATGGAGGTGCCAGACAGACTGAGAGGTCCCATATTTCCGTCTCAGCCATGTTGGCAGTGGAATTGCTGATGGCTGTGCAATGTCTTGGCTGGAGACAGAGAAGAACAAGGCCCACCTGTCTGTCTGTCAGCAGACCCTCCAGCCAGTCCACCACCGGCCAAGACACACTTCACAGCACTGGACGTCAGCCGGACTTTATATTTCTACAGACAGGGATGAGGGAGGAATTCTGCTCTCTCAAATCTTATTGCAATCTTTCATGTCTCCATAATGCAAATCCGGATTCGTTGTTTTCCTGCGCAGAGCTTTCAAAATGAGTTTCATCACTCCTACACGTTCTGGAGGAATACTTACTAACCCGACACCGCTCTTCGTGCTGGAAGACACCGGAGTCAAAAGATCCCGGCCAGAAATGGCCCTCGCATAATGAGCTGCTCGTGACAAGCAACAGTCAAGTCGGCTTCATCCTGTCTTTGCGCTTTTGTTTGCTGTGATTTGAGAGTTGGAGAACCATAAAAGAAGGTTTTCCATTGGCTCACTCATTCTAATCCAAACCAAAGCACCATATTTCTCAGAAAAAGCCTTTCACGGGAAGCATCTCTTCTAGAAATCAGAAAGTTTTCCCAGCTCCCGAAGGACAGAATTAGATTTTTTTTTGGCTGGAGGCGAGAGAGTGTGGGAGATGGTTATGTCATCTTCTCGTGGGGAGTTACCATGCTGCTGGTCTGGTTAGGTAACTTCCACAGTCCTCAGCTGTGACTGAGGAACTTCAAATCCATCTGTTCCATCTGATCATGAGGATAATTTACAGAAATTCCCCCCCTGAAGGTGGGATACACATAGAATAGGTGGCCAACCAATCACAGGGCGCAATGTCGCTCACACCTTTCCCAAAATGTGCACTCGGAAAATCTAATTCCACTAGAAGAACACGGCATCCTCATAGAAAGACCCTGGCTGAGCCTAGAACCCAGTTCCTCCAGGGTGTGAAGAGATCCACTGTGCCACACTAATATTATAATGCAGCAAAATAAAATAGACAAAGTCAACTGGGTTCTTGGCATGACGAGAGTTCATCTCAGGAGAAAACGATGATCACAGTGACTCTACACAACACTCTAATGCCCTGCAGAACTTCAGAGCAGACTTATAATAACCTCAAAATCCAGATTAACATCTTTCTGAATGATTTGTACCAGCACATTCATCTCGAATGGCATTCACCAAGCTATGGAACATCAGTGGAGAAGACGAGCCTTTACACTACATTAGGGTTGATACATGCGGATTATGTAAGCAGTGGCTCCGCGGCTCCTGGGGGCCGGAGAGCGAGGGCTTTATTTATAGATATCAGGGCAGAAGAGTAAATGAAAATCCATTGCAGCAACAGATCTGCAGTCAGTCTCTAGACACAAAGTGCGGTTGGGGGTTCTACACGAACCTCTATTTAAACCTAATGGAGTTATATTTAAATTACACGTTTATTTTCCGGGCGCAAAGGTCTACCCCAGAAGACCGTATTTACAGAAGGTCTTCTGTTTAAAAGATAACAACCCTCAAAAAGTAAAATCCTCAAGAGTGTGTTTGGTAGCGTAAGGGCAAAGGAAACAGAACTATTTATAGCAAATATAAGCACCCCATATTTTTTCCAGTTTTATAAACTCAAAAACTTGGGGGGAGCTTATTTGCGCATGTTTAAAAATGCACATAAATGTAAGCGGCCATTTTTGCACATTTCAAGTCATCACAAATAAATCGAAATACGTTGTGTTTACGCAGCGTTTGTGAATTGTGTTCTCTATTAGAGAATCTATTTTCTGAGGGGGTGCTTATATTTTCATAAATGCGGCACAGTGGTTTTCCTGATTCTAATTCTCTTCTGACATAAAAACCATACGGTTCAGATGGCGTAAAGCTGTAGCAGGTAGATGGCAAAGCTAATCTAAAGCATGTTACTTCAAAAAAAAATTCAGAGAAAAATTAGATTTGCTATTCAAATATGGATTGCACACGCATTTAAAATGGTGTAATAATATACATATGTAATGTCAAATGTTTTTATCGCTAATCTCATGTGTTTCCACTCATCATTGGGTCCCACCTCAGATAATAAGTTTGGGTAAATATGTAGGACTCTGACCAACACAAAAATTTTATTGACCGCGTTGTTCAAACGCATGTTTGTTCTCTTCATCTCGAGAAATTTTTACGCATACAAAAAAAATTTTTAACGCATACAAAAAAACTAAACAAAAAAATCTCTGAATATGCTAACAATTCCACTTCTTGTTTAACTAGACAAATTCAGTTCGTAACCAATAAAAATTCATAGATTCAGTTTGTGGCCAGTTGGTTATTGCTGTGGTTGGTCTCTTTTCCAGGTCTTGAAAATGAGTGAATGTGTCCCTCTCTGTGATTGGGTGTCCGCCAAAACGGGGTGTCCTTCAGAGCTGTGGTGATTGGCTCTCGCGCCCCTGGACCCAGAAATGAAACTATACTACTTTACTACTCTGTGTATTTATGTTGGTGTGAATATCGCAAACATCAGTTGATCAAAGACAACCCACTGACAAGAAGGACATTTTTATTGTATTTATGCTGAGTTTATAACACTAAGATAAAGGGCATTTACGGATACAGTTACAAACAAAGGTGATTGTTATGATCGTCATGATTACCTGTACAATAGTTCATACATGGTTGGTGTGTGTCTTCCTCAGTGCTCAGACGCCACACCGAACAACTCTTGCACAGCACAATCAAATCTAAACAGGCTGAAACTCAGCGAGACGGCTTTTGTAAAGAAAATAAACCCAGTTTACTTTGTGCGAATGCAAGGAAAAACACCCTGGGGAGGCAAACGGTTTTAAAATGAACCACGGTCAAAACCCATATGGGACCCTGCTGTCGGTCAGGCCGGAAGATTTAGCGCACAGTACCGCCTCATGTCCGACGCGTTCTACCACAACCTGCCGTTTTTTTTCTTCTCGGACTGTAAACAAGAGGCACTTTGTGGTGACCACAGGCATCAGAACAACAAGATTGAAGGAGAACGTTCATGTATGAAATATATACACATGTCCGCGTATGATAAAGCTAAGAGTGAACATGGATGCTGCCTGTGAGCTCCACAAGGCAGAGACATGAAGGTACTGTGGCTAAATCACCCAAACCACACCAGAAACGGCCTGAAGATTAGTAGAAGTTCCATGATGACTTACGGTAGCACAGGGTTTCGCCTGAATGTGGACGCTTTCCTTAAAAGTCTTAATCTTCTTCAAACGCATGTTTCGGATGGATGAGGGGACGCTAAAAGACTTTGCTCAATATCGGATTCCACAGGGATGGACAGCATCTTTATTTTCACTTTTCTACGCTTCTACGTTCGATTGCTGAGAGCGTTTCTAAAGAACAACAGATGGAAAAATAACACGCACAAAATGGAAATACTGTGGAACGCGGAGAGAAACCCTGCCGAGGCCTGTAACAGTGCAAGTGTCTAGTACAATATGCTGCTCTATTAAAGGAGCTTAAATAAGTCAGTGCTTGCGCAGAATGGCCGGTGTCGAAGCGGTACGAGAGTAAGCGTCGTCAATTTCAAGTAAGGCAAAGAATACATCCTCCGCCAAACAACACAAAACCGTAAACGAACAAAACGCTTCCATTTGGCAGGTTTTCCGTGATGTGGTGGGGAACGGAATTCTTAACAGGCCTGAATTCTTCCCTGGATTTGTTAGAGTACAATCAAGCAAAAGAAGGCAGAGAATCGTCCTCGTGGCGGGAAATTAATTATTTAAAAATAAAAAAACAGAAAAAGCGTGCTAATTGACAGACCTCCGTGAACATTCCTGCCGCGGAGGTTTTTTTGTCCTTTGCTTTCTTAAAAAAAAAAAATAATAATAATATTTGGCATGCTTAAAAGAACATTATGCATAAATATTATCCTATATAGGGCTTTTAATATGTCTGAGGCAAGCAGGAGTTGGTTAAACGTTTCCATTCCAGAGATTGAGCCCAGTAAATTAAAAAAAACAAACTTGCGAGTCTAGGACGGTAAACGGTTAGCGACGGTTACACGCGTCAAAGTGCGACTAATAGTTTGAAAGTCACACTGCGGGGAAACAACCAGGCATTGTGGGAGCTGACGGCGTTTCATGAGGACATGCACAACAAGACACTGAATAAATGCCTTGGAGCCGCAACAAAAAACCTCCATACATTCAAAAACATAAATGGACTTTTGCACAAACCAATGGGGCTCGTTCCTGCAAAACGCATCATTTTTTTTAATGACTTCAGAAAGCTCTGTTACAAAAAAAAAATTTGTATACTATTTATTTGACATGGAAACGGATTCAATGACATGCACACCTTCTTTGTTAGACATTATTGCAACACTGGTTTCCCCGTTGTTTGGTTGTGTGTGTGTGTGTGTGTGTGTGTGTGTGTGTGTGTGTGTGTTTGCATTCAAATAAAAATGAAAAAATACATGGTTGATTTCTATTAAAGCATGATGCGTCGACAAAGAACAAAGACATGGGGATAAAAAAAAATAGAGATACAGATGCCATTCCCACTGCATGACAGAGGCAAGCTGGCGCGTGGCAGGAAGAGCGGGCACAGACGGGCCGACAGCGGGCGAGAACGAAGAATAAAGCACTGGCCTGGGTTCAACAGGGCGATGAATGGGTTCCCCCATCATCCATTGCCCCTTCTGACTGAATTACGGCACAAACATGTATTTACAGAATAGCTACTGACGCTGTTTTCCACGGAACATCAGTGTTGATACTTCATGAGGGAAAAATGGTGAAAAAAAAATTGGTCAGCATTTTGTCCCTAAAACTGGTGGTGTTCACGTGACGTACGTCCTACTTCTGCTTGGAGAGTGAAAGAAAAAAAAACAAAAAGTTCTTAATATTCAAGTTTTCTCCTTTATACAACTCTATTAGGTATGGTTTCTCTTGACTTCCCATAAAAAAAATATTTCAAACTTTCGTAATCTGTTCATCATCAAATTGTTCGTTTTCTGGATCAGAGTCTGTTGTGTCCGAGTATCTGTAATGGTCCGGTTCATTATCACTAACATCCGGGGTTACAGATGTAGAAGTGCTCGCCTCCGAGTTGGATGGTTCCTCCACGGTTTTTGTGAAGTACATTTTAACCTATGAAAGCAAAACAGGCATGTTTACTGAATCAATGAACCCATCTCAGCCCTGCAGCAGAGAACCTCACGCACCTTAAAGTTTGGGGAGAAGTTTTTGTTGGCCTTATCTTTGTTTGCTTTATCCAAGTCGTTCTTGGTTAAAGTCAGGATAAGAAAGTCCTTGTCGTTTTCTCCGCTCCGCTCCGTGGTTTGCAGCCCATCTAGTTCCTTCACAAAACCTCCGTTCTCCACCTTCTCCGTGTTCTCCTCTGGTCCAGGGATGAAGAAAGTGTTCACCCAGAAGTGAAACATCTTGTCCTTCTTAACAGAAACACATTTGGTATTAGTAAAGCAAAGCATCTGAAAAAAATCTGAACTTTATTTACAGTTATTATCTGATGTGGTCAAATAAATAGAATTAAATACTATCAAAAAAGGTCAATTTGCCCAATGGTCAAAAAGAGTACTGTAATTTTCAGACTATAAGCGCACTTCAATTTGTGTCTACACTAATCTGGAAAACAGTAATATTTTCAAATAATTGAAAAAATATATCTGTAAAAAGTGAAAATAAATTAAAATCTGGAAACATTTATTAAAGCAGTATGTCCAAAAATACACGGCAAAAAAAATCGTTATTAACCAGAGAATGCGCAGAAATTGTTTTGCTTTGAACTTAAAGTAATTCCTGTATCAAAAAATGTGTGTAGAACATAAAAAGGGCATTTTAAAAATGTTTACATTTGTCATTTTCAGAAATATAAAAAAAAAAAAAAAAAGACAGAAAGTGTGGTGGTCTGGGGAAAAAAAACTCTAGGATCTGTAGTGAGTAAGGCTCGTGACACCTGCGGAGCAGCTGTGTTGTGGGTGAGGAAGGTGGAAGGAAGTGCAGAACATTTCCTGCCCCTCATCTTTATTTGCCCTGGTGTTACAAATCGAACCGTGACCTTTCGGTAAACGATCTAACCGTTAGGCCACCGCAGTGTACGGTTTACGAGAGCAAACCTCACGCACCTTTTTCATCATCTTGTTCTGCTTGTGGAAGAACTCCACCTTGATGTCTCCGCACACGGGCAGCGGCTGTGGAAACTCAAAGAACATGTACTTCTCCTCGCGCCTGGTGTGCGCCGGGTTGGAGGTGTGGATCTTCACCTTCAGCTGATACACCACAAACTGAGGATCTGAGAAACAAAGAGTCGTGGTCAATTCAGCTCGGTGGGATTTCACACAAAAAGTGAAATTAGGCATGTGAACATGAAGAAGAAGAAGTAGTAGATGAAGAGAGGGAAACAGGACAGGAACTAATGCCAGAAACACTGGTTAGAAGGGAACAGCCGACCCAAGACCAAACTTCCCATCTGCCAGATGGGCTGTTACGACAGGACAGGATAGACCACCCGTACGTCTACTTCAACATGGCAGAAACTATCTACAAAGCAACACTAGGCTAAGTGAATTTCAAATGACACACATTATAAAAAGCGGATGTTACCCCAATGCCAATTGGTTTTTCTGAACCCGTGTGGAATCTGCTCAGTCTTGCTTTTTACAGCAGTATCCCCTTGGAGAAAAAGAAGGAGATTAAAGACTGTCCAGTGGTGTGGCCGGAGCAAGAGAGAGGACGCTATGAGGGGAAGAGATGCTTTAAAACACACACACACACACACACACACACACACACACACACACACACACACAACCTGGTACATATCAATCAGTTGAAACTATTCGCTGATTTGCTTTTGATTTGATTTAACCCCATCCAAACTTCACCTTTCCTGAAACTACCCAACAATGCAGTCAGTCACAAAACCAGAATTCGCTGGAAAAATTTGTAACTAATCATTCATTTTCAAATACTCGCTTTTGGAAGTCACAGACAGAAACTTCACTTATTTCGTTCACATTTTAGCCATTTAGAGAAGTGTGAAGGATACTCTGCTATACAAGAAAGTATATACTCTCAGGAGCCAAACAAGAGTAGAGAAATTTACGAATCACCAATCAGCTTTCTCATTTGAAAGCTACGAGTGAAATTAAAGTTCATGACATATTGAATTCCATACGCTGGACTAAAATAAGTCGTCAGGTAAAATAAAAAAAAAGAAAAGCCTGGGAAAAGGCATGAATTCCTGCTGCCTTCTTTTGAAGATAGACTGGCTAGACTGGAAGAGACGTAATCGTTCTGGATCTACATAAAGCCAATCTGAATGAAGCTTGAGCTCTCTGGTTAATGTCTAGGTGCTTGGAAAAAATCAGAAGAATTTGAAGGAGGCAGAATTTGCAGGAGGTGAAGCACACAGGAAACGCGGTGCCGTGACAGAGAAGGAGTTTTAACATCAGTCTCAGGTGATGAAATCGCAGTCGGACCACCACATATGCAGAAATTAAACTCCTTTCTAAATAATGAACATTTCACACAGACCTCATCTTTTAGGGCATCTGATTTCAGCCTCATTTATCAAAAAAAAACTGACTGGATGTTATTTTTACTCCAAAATGTTTAGTTTTACATTTTTATGTTCAGTTTCACAATAAAACACAAGGAAAAAGCGGCTTGTTTTTTTTTTCTTTTTTTAAACGATTCACGTGGAATAATAAAACGTCAATTGGAAAGAACAGAACCTGTGTTTTTGTTCAGACGTCTGTTCGCTGATGGAAATACAATGCTTTCCTCTGTTTTTAGGCATTTTTGGCTCGATAGAAATATCAACATCAGAATTGCGGGCAAGATCATTTATGCTCATGTTCACCAGCAACTGTTGTGTTTATTAATGAAGCGATCGCATCTTGAAAAGTTTCCTTGACGTGTTGGAATGGTCTCTTCAAATGTGTTTCTTTAACACTACTTGCTTAATATAAAACGCTTTACCAATCTAAAACGTATCCAACTTATAAACAAAGACCTTTATTATTATACATTTACCGTTACCACTGACACTTATATTGATTGACAATTGACCGAAACTGAACCAGACTTTTGGAAGAGACACTACATATTCAGAAATTAACCGTGAAGCCACCTGAGCGACTGAAACAATCACATGAGACCGATGTTAATTTCTGCTTTATGGAGCGATTTAAATAACGGTCACTTACTGCACGTCCCCCCACTGAACATAGGCACAGTCTCAAACACCATCTTGTGAAAGAGCAAGGCCACAGGTTTGTACTCGAGCTCATTTTTCAGAAGGTAGCTATAGTAGTAGACGTATCGCCTCTGGCTGGGAATAGTTACTCCCTGTGAAAACACACAACCAGGGTGTTAATGCACGGCAACATCGAGCAACATGGTTTTCAGTGCATTGAAACACACATCATATTTCACCAGGAGAATCTCATAATGATACTCTATTTTAAGAACTGAAGTGAAAAGACGTGGTCATATAATCTATAGGAAACTAAATGACCTTAATGTATTTCAAATGCATTTTAAACCACAAACAGACAAGCAAACATGAAGAAAAAGTTGTTCAGTACCTTCTTGTCTCTGGTTCGGACTTCACCATAGAAATCTAGAGCTTCTTGTGCCATTTTGAATTTGCCTCGATGTAACAAGTAAGCGCAGATCATGACACCCGTACGTCCCTTTCCAGCTTTACAGTGAATGGCGGCCACATGACTCTCATCTTCACTGAGCCACATATCCAAATCTTCACAGAAAGGTTTAATAAGTTCTAACTGAGGAGGATTGTGGTCCTCGAAAGGATACTGTGCAACTGCAAAAGACAAACAGCTCATTGAAAAGACCTTCAACGGAATTACTGCACAAATAAAATTAAATCACATAAAAAAAAAAAATGACTTTGCAGGTCGTGTGTCTTACCACTGCATTTAAATTTGGCAGCATCATAATGCCTTTCTGCACATCTGAAGACAGAAATATATATGTTAACAAATATAAGACAACATGATCACCGCAAAAACGCATTACACTTACAGATTATAAATCTTGTAATGATTTTTATGCTTCGAGTCAAGAAACCTGCAGGGAAAAGAAAAATCAGCTATTACTCACCAGCAAACACACTGCGGACTTTACATCAATACACCTTCATATATACATTACACTCTCTAATCAATTTTAGAGTGAGAAGCCTAAAGGCTCCTGTATGATTTCAGCAAAATGTATAAACTGCTGTGAAATATTTTTTTAGCCTTTCTGAAACGATGTGATTGACTAAAATAAACCAAACAGCAAATATGTACTGTAATCCAAAGAAATACTGTATATATGATTTAGTTTCAATACAAAGTCCTGGAATTTTATGGAAATTCCAGAAAAACGTATGAATTCCTGGAAAAACGTATGAATAATAAAAAAGCAATCAGATTAGAGACAAATATGTGCAGAAAAGAACTAAATATCATCTTTTTTGTCTCATCTTCCCAAATTAATAAAAACATTATAGGTCAAAAGTGTAGAAAATACAAAGAACAAGAATGATAAATGCAATCAAACTTACTTAACAACGTCATCAATATTATTTCTGTATACGCCCTCGAGTCTCTCAGCTGGGAACCCCATTGCAATAATATTGGGGTAGATATCTGCACAACCATGTTAAGGTCCTTCAGACAAACCAAAAAGAGACAAAAACTAAACACGTCCCATATAAACGCAACCGCTAAAATACGTATGCAATTTCCTCTTGGTCGCGGCGTCTTTGTTTGTGGTGATGGGTGTAAAAACACAGCGGTGAAGATGAAGATCGCTAACCAACCTTTGAGCTGGTTCAGCAGAGAACCTCCAATGTTTCCCCTAAACCAGCGCTTGACTTTTTTTTTTTTTTTTTGTTCAATGAAAGCTCAGATAACAGGATTCTGGGTAATATAGAACAGATGGTTCTTGCTATAAGAGACCAATGCACAGACCTCTAACCCAGTGGGCCACACAGGGGCACTAAATAAATCACACTGTGCCTCAGCTCAGCCTGGAATCACTTTCCTTCCTCACCTTTCCACACACCGGCCGTACATACACAAGTATGTTTATCTTACTCAGACATGATTATAGTATACAAATCTCACAGCCGGGATACGGCTTTAGGTGAAAAATGTATATCAAATAATTCAATGACTTGCATTTCTTCACATGTGGATGACTGGAGACCTCATTCAGTAGAACGTTTTATCGCATCACGATCATAATCATTATACCCGAACAGGTACGCAAATGTTTTAATATCCCTCTGATCGGCAACAAACTCTTCTGCACAGAAAACTAAATCTGTATGGTTATCAATGACAATAATACCTGAAGCTTCTTACAAGAGATTAATAAAAAAACATTATCATTTCATTTCATTTTATTTTATGCGGTTTTGCAATCAGTGTACAAACATGCAAAATAGTACTTCTAAAAATCACCCTGATTGGCCAAATTTAAAACCAGCATGACTGCTTCACCGAATCGGAGCGCATTTCTTGACCAAACACACATGGCGTCATTGAAGCCATAAACGAAAAGCCAAGTCGTAACTTTTTCCCCAACCGGCAGAACGTTTTGTCTACAAAACAATTTTAAAAACGCAATTAATAACAATAAATCATTTTGGCACTACTTTCTGTTCTTCCCAATCACTATTTTAAAGTGTACACACTTTCAAGTAATTTATTATTTACTTGAAATTCAAATTGACAGACTTAATGCTGGTTTTAAAATGCATCTAAAAAAAATTAAAAGACAAAAGCGGTAGTTTCTGATTTTGGTCAAATCTGACTACCAGTTCCTCCTGTGATCCGATTTTCCTCCTTATATAAAATGAAATTTTTATCCGGTAACCCATCACTGCCGTTTTATGACAGTGGTATAAAACTCAGACAGTCAGTACTCAGAGAACGAAGTCATTCTGGATATTCTCAAATAGAAAATCATAAATTGAACTTCAACTTTAAAGCATTACACCCATTTCAAATAGCAACAAAAGCGCAATGAACACAGCAATACAGTGGACCAACACCACAACCAAGCACAGCAAATCCAATTTCACATAATCAAGTAATTTATAGGTTTTACAAGTTACCATCGAAGCCTAAAAGGAAGGCTGTTGTTGGTCTGTTTCTGATGGCACAAGAGCAGTTTTAAGCTATTTCACCAATCATTCCCTTTGTCAAGAAGCAAAATCGGACTAACACCGGTCTTGGTGATTGAAGTTTCATCATTCTCGTGTCCTACACTGCTAGAATGAAGACAGCTAATTGCTGCAGCTGTAAGAAGGATGCAGATCGACCTCAACATCACCAAAGCATCACTTCAGTACACCTCAAACAAAATGGCACGTATCAACAATGCAGGAAACAATGACGTTTTGACAACACGGACTTCTCTGTGACACGAAAGCTTTTTCCGTGATTGAGAAATATACACTATGAAGCGTTTTATTTTGGCAAACTGGTTTGCGGCCATTCATCGACTCCAACTCAAGAGCGAGATCTATTTCTGTGCGCAGATGATGATGATGATGATGATGATGATGATGATGATGATGCAATGGCTTTGTGTGACACCGCTTGCGCATTTCATCTAATCCATCTCATGATATAGGCCAGTGAGAGCTCCTTCACGCGATCTTTTGTTTTAAATCCCTGACCTGCGTGTTTTTTAATCACGCGAGCGCTCAAACCAACACGTCTTGGAGGAAAAAACACTATTCCTAGTCCGACATTCGACAGATTACATAAGAGAGAATGACATCTCGCGGGCTTGAGAACTTACGTTTCTCGACACGTATCACGCAGAAATAACTCACGATCTGATTAAATGGCCAGAACTGGTGAAATTGTGCAATTATAAAATCAGCGCGCGTGCGGAGGTCCGGTGGTCCCCGTGCGCTCGGTATCTGGGTTACATTGACAACTGACGTGAATCTGACTTTGACTTAATCTACAGATAGCAATCGATAACGAACACGCCAGGCTTTAGAAGCTACTAATGTCAATAGTTTCAATGAAGCCGGATGCTCAAACCGAACCCTCGGTGTCGAGGCGTCGAACGCGAAACGTTTGCGCGTGAGACAATACGCTAGACATTACCTTCGCGTAAAAGCAATTTCTACGCAAACGAGAAGAACGATCTGATAGATCAAAGAGGATACAAGTTAAGTCCAGGTCGAAACCGTCTTCCTGGTATCTCCGTTTGTTCCGACTGACAAATTCCTTTAAGATCCCAGCCATGGCTGTGACAGGAGTCCTTTGGGTGTAAAGTGTTTGAGAAAGTATTGTTGCTTCTGCACTGTCCGTCTTCTTGGCGGTATCGCAGTCCCGGCACTGGCTAGATTGGAGTCTGCTGTGGCTCCCTCGTCAAGGGCCTCGCTCCAAACCACCACAGGCCCGGCTTCCAAAATGCCCTCCTGAGATCAGACGAGCCCCGGCTGAAAAGAAGAGCCACACTCCACGTGTCGGACTGCAGGAATTGTAGCGCACGACAAGTCTCTGGTCGCACCGTAGGCGCCGTGATGGAGCGAAAAGGCGGAGAGAGGATCCTCTCCGTGCGCTTTCACTTCCAGAACGGCTGACAGACCCCGCTCGCGCTCCGCTCGGCTCGATCTCCGTCTAGCCGCTAGCTTCGACGGCTAGTGCGTTAGCTCGCCTATACATCCTTAACACAAAAAAGCCAGTGGACATTTCAACCATCCAGGCGTTCAGGTTCCGACGGGTTCCAAATGTGACAGCCTCCACCAAGGAATTTAAAAACTCGATATTTAAAAGTAGCATAGAAGCCGTCTCCAGACCGGTGCTTCTCCTTCTCGCCTCCGCTGTTTAACTCAGACTTCCATCATGGCTTCCCATTGAAAAAAGGAGATGTCTCGACATTAAATTCTTCCGCTCCTGCAAATAGTTCTACAAATGCGATGTCCGGCTTGCATAAAATGCTCACTGTATTTCTCACAATGTTTTTAAACTAATATAAAACGCGTCGTGTTATTGCACGGCTTGATTTTTGTTACATGTGCAAATTATTTTATTCTGTGTCAGGGTGCGCGGATGAACAAGTCACGGCACGTCCGGACTACTTTTTGTTCCAGGGTCAACAGAAATGAGGGAAGTTTCTGATATTTTATATCTGGTTTCAAGTCAGCAATGCAATCAGAGCGCAGCATTAGGGTCATTAAATTTATATTAAAAAGGTGGCGGTTCAAAACTCAATAACGAAAGAGCTGTAACGTACTGTATGACATTTTCCGCCCAAGAAAAGAAAAGCGTGTTATCCATCTTATTACTAATGCTCACTTTTTTATATAGAAAATCACAATTGAAATGCTTATGTGATCCCAAGTTGTTTCAACAGAAGTGCTAGTGCACGTATTGCCGTATTTATATGTTAAGGAAAAATAGCTACACAGAATTATAAATAAATTAAAACCATTCAGTAGTAGTGGGACCAGTAGCAGGTTATAACTGTACGTTCTGTACCATTTTTACATCGCGTGCGTTTACCCCGATGGGCGGGACGGGGGTGGAAAGTTCTAGCCGTTCAAATCTTTATTGTACAGCGCCATCTGCCCTAACAACATAGAATCAACAATTCACACGCATATTTAGTGTGACACTTGAAGACTGTCCATATAGTCCGTTCATTTCTACACATTTTTGCAGAGTTTTTCCACATCAACTTAAATTTCTTTTAAAAACATTTTCGCAGAAATGTTTCGTAATTTTCTCTTTTTTTTCTTTTTCAATTTTGCTTTATTAACCAGACAAATTTGATCAAAATACAAATGATAATATAATGTAATATAATATTGCCTTATCAGGTCCCTTTTTAAATCATCTTTAAGACTGTAAGACTGTAAAATGCTTTTCATGTAAAAGTCTAATTAAATGTATTTTATTTATGTAATTTTAATCAAAGTTAGTGGGGAAAATGTAAACAGATTTGGTAGCCCTTTGTGTGTCTGATGAGGAACATTTTGTTCCAGTCCGTTCTTCGCAGTTTCTGAGCTTCTGCCGAGCCGGTAGATGGCGCTCCTGCGCTGACTATCACGTGCGACGGTGACAGTCGAGGAAGGGTTGTCATGAATGCGTGTTATTCGTCTCTGATTGCCGACAAATAACGAAGCCGATGAGGAAAACAAAGCATTGTTGTCTCTACGACTGTTCCTGAATTCCGTTGCGAATATATTTCTGGTAAGAGAGTGGCGTTTTTATCAGTTTTATCGAATGTTGAATAAAATACGCGTTTTAAACGAAGGTCACAGTGCATGACAGCAACTTTCAGTTCGACTCAAACGAAAATGAAAGTTTTTACTAAGAGACTGTGAACTTGTCACACAATTCTTCAATCGTCGACCGGACACAGACTAATCAGCAGGTTTGGGTGTTTAGTGCTGTGCTGGTTTATTCGAGTCGGCTCTGAAGAGCATTTGTACGCAGTGTTTTGTTTCTTGTATACACATAGATTTGAAGACGCCGCTTTCATTCTTATCGCTCCTGTAAACACTTGACATAAGTGACGTTCACCGTCCTCTGCTTGCAGGTGACTGAGAAGATGGTGTTGAAGGAGATTCCAGCGGAGAACATCACTCGGCCTTTAGGCCGGAATGAGGTCATAGGTTTACTTTTCCGCCTCACTATATTCGGAGCAGTCACCTATTTTACCATAAAGTGGATGGTCGATGCCATTGATCCAACAAGAAAACAAAAAATGGAGGCCCAAAAGCAGGTATATTACATTATTTACCTATATCAGGAATCTAATTAAAAAAATTGTAATATAATTTAATGAATGTGACAGTTGTGATCCAGCAGTGGCTAACCTAAGCCTTGCAGGTTTGAATCCTGGTCTGGTAGTTTGTAGTACTAATGGGGTACTGACATGTGGGCCTCAATGTCTAGACCAGGGTTTGGGAATCTTTTTGGCTGAGAGAGCCATAAACATAGCATATTGGTAAAAATTAGCATATTGGTAAAAAAGTCCAAAAGTCCAAAACAAATACAAGTAAATCTATGCATATTTGTTAAACTAATATGAAATGTAGGACAACAAGGTACAGACCACTGATCTAGACTCTAGTCCAATGGCACTCAGTTGTGAACACTAGTCCAGGGGTGGCCAACCAGTCAGAGCCACTTTTTTTCTGTGTAAGAGCCACAAAGAGCCACATCATACACACGGGCACACATAAACATCATCCCTTTCCTTAATCTTGCACGCACACACACACATATTTTTCAACAGTTAACATCTTGAAGAGCCGCATGAAACTAGTGAAAAGAGCCATGAAAGAGCCACAGGAGGCTCAAGAGCCACGGGTTGGCCACCCCTGCACTAGTCTAAAGTCGTGTGTCCAACGCAGCGCAGAGTTCCTGAAAGACCCCAGTTGTTCAACCCTTTTGTGTTTATGCATTCATGAAAGATTAAAATTGACTAAAATGTGACTACTCAAAGTCACTGCTGGCCCGGTGGGGCCAGTGAAAATGACTCAATAAAAAAATCCAATTTATCCTTGTTTCTGTTAAATCGTTTCGCTCGCTAACTACCCCTAACGCGTTTTGTGATTCCGACGGTCTTACTATGCAACAAGTTTTTAGTGCTTCGCCTCCGCGGTCGCTCCTGCCGAGTCCCGGTGTTCTGAAAATTCTTCCTACAGCTCAGAATTTCCTACACTGCTCAGCTGTTGTCAAAACAGAATATTAATAACAAAATATAGTATTATGTTACGAATATCTTGTGTACTGTTATAAGTGTCCGTGTTCATTTAGTGCATTTATTTTGTTTGTATGTATATTGATCCAACGCTATAATATCAAAAGTACAGATAGGAATGTTTGTACGATCAAGTAGGAGAAGAAACGATAGATATCATATAACAAATTTTTTAATAGCCAAACTACTATCATGAATATTACCCGAAGAACAGAAGTATCTGACGCGTGATGTTTGTCACATTCAGACGCAGCTTCATCACATGAAGTGAACCCTTTGTCCAGGATTTAAAACGTCTAAACACACGTTTGAAATAATTTATTTGATGGTCTTTAATAAAAATATCCAGACATTCTGGGAGTTAGTTTAAATTAAATGATAAATTGAAATATGTTTTTGTATTTCCAGTTATTTGGTGTTGTCGTCGTCGTTGCAAAATGGTTTTTGCATTTTTTTTGGAAGGTGAAACTTTTTACAGTTTAAATCACACTTTTACTTTTACTCTCGCACTTGATCGATAAATGTTCTTTTATTATTGATGTTTTTCAACTGATACTTATTCATTCTGAACAGAGCAAACCAGACACTGCAGGGGAACTGCATGACAAAACTGCCAAAAACACTTAAAAATTGCAAACTTTTTAAGATTGGATGCAGAATAATTTGTGCAGCAGCTCAGTCAGTAGAGCTGGGGTTGGAAACACCAGATCATGGGTTCAATTCCCCAGGAAAAACTGTACAATTTCTGTACAAAGTCTTAACACATTTTTAATGAAATGAAAGTTGCTTTGGATAAAAGCATCTAACTGACAGTAAAAAAAATAAGTGTGGTATTGGGCCAAAGACACAAAAATGTTTCTCAATGGGCGCCACTGAGCTGGTGACATGTTTCAGGAAGGAAGAAAAAAATCACGAGAGAAATTAAGGGAAAGCAAAAGAGAATTCGAAAGGAATAGGCAGAGAATTCTGTTTTAGTTTAGTTTTGCTGCACTTTGCACTAAACCTACATTAAACAACTGGCCCGGAGGCCAGTAACTTAATAAATAAATAATTTCCCTTATTGTCTACCCTTGGAATAGTTACGAAGAAGCTTAAGATAGAAAAATATTATTTTTGTTTAGACAGTTCATCAATTTATCTGAAAAAGGTACGTATTGCTTTTAATGTGGATTGTGAGTTCAATACTGGGCATGAGCAGTTTTACTGGGCAGTCTTTTCATTTTAATGTCTTTATTTTTTATTTATTTTTGCAGCTTACTCTTACTATTCAACCTGCACACCAATCTTATCCCAAGTACAAACTCACATTTTTGTTCCTAATATACACAGGCAGAGAAACTCATGCGGCAGATTGGAGTGCAAAATGTGAAGCTTTCCGAGTATGAGATGAGCATCGCTGCCCACCTTGTCGACCCCCTGACAATGCAGGTTAGGAACGGCTTCCTCAGTCCTTATAAGTGCTAGTTTTTAATGATGATAATTGAACTTCATTTCTTACGAATGTCTTTTTCAGATAACATGGCATGACATTGCCGGACTGGACGAGGTCATAACTGAACTGAAAGATACTGTAATTCTTCCGATCCAGAAGAGGCATCTGTTTGAAGGATCCAGGCTGCTTCAGCCACCCAAAGGTCAGAACTAAGATGCCAATATGGGTCTTCACTCAAACGTCTGTTGATGCTAGTCAGTGAGTTTGCTGTGCATCTTCACAGGCGTCCTGCTGTATGGACCTCCGGGATGTGGGAAGACGCTAATAGCTAAAGCTACAGCCAAAGAGGCCGGCTTCCGCTTTATCAACCTTCAGCCGTCCACTCTCACGGACAAATGGTACGGAGAGTCCCAGAAACTTGCTGCGGCCGTCTTCTCTCTGGCCATCAAGCTGCAACCTGCTGTTATCTTCATTGATGAGATAGGTAAAGCTTTACATTCTATTTCAGGAACGTATTTAATAACAACCCAAAAAAATCCACAACACCTATCTAACCGTCTGGTGATGAAGACGATGTTTAAATCACATGCAGTTTGTAATAACCTAGACTCGTCTTTCTAGATTCCTTTCTGAGGAGCCGCTCGAGTTCAGATCACGAGGCCACTGCTATGATGAAGGCTCAGTTCATGAGCTTATGGGATGGACTGGATACTGACCACAACTGCCAGGTAGTTTTTAAAAATGTTTTTTGAGTTTTATTGAATTTGATTGTGGTTGTTTTCTCTTGAAACAGGTTATTATAATGGGAGCCACCAATCGACCTCAGGATCTGGACTCTGCTATTCTTCGCCGGATGCCCACCCGATTCCACATCAACCAACCTGTAAGTTCACTTCTGTGTGTGTGTGTGTGTGTGTGTGTGTGCGCGCGTGCTTCAGTTTTGTTTTTTTAGTTTTTAAAACACACAGTCACTTGGTGTGTTCTAATCACAATCTGTTTGTTTGTTTTCTTTCAGAATGTTAAACAGAGGAAAGACATATTGAAGCTTATCTTGGAGAATGAGAAGGTGCATTCTCAATGGCTGTCGGGTTCCTACGAGTAGTTGCAGGTGCTAAAGTGTGGTTTGTTTTAAGGTGAGTCCTGACGTGGACCTTGTGGGAGTTGCCAAGGACACTGATGGATTCTCAGGAAGTGACCTCAGAGAGATGTGTCGCGATGCCGCTCTGCTGTGTGTGCGTGAATTTGTACGAGATGAAAGGTAAATGCTCAATCCAGAGGTTTAGAAAACAAAATGCTTTTATTTTCATGTTTTTACGTTTCTATTTTAATACATGAAGCGGTTTGAAATGTATTCTATTGAATTTGATACATCAAAAGCAGAATTGAATAAGTGGTAGGCAGCTGTGGCTCGGTGGTAATAAATTGAACTTGTGGCCAAAAGGTTGCCGGTTTGAATCCAACAACTTGGTGTCACAACTCTGAGCAAAACACAGAACCCAATCTGCTCATTTTGGAGTCGCTTTGGATAAAAGCACCTGTCAAATAAATGTATAATGAAGCGTTTGTCAGTCAGACAGAAACATGAACCAACGATAGCGTTCTGAAAAGTTTGTTCATTAAAAAAAAATATATATCTAACAAAATGTTACCAGAAAGCAAACCAACAGGTGACAATAGCTAGGAATAAAAAGAAGGAAAACTTCTCTTTTAAAAAAAGCATAACAATTGACATCTTGATTTCTACAATCCTCAGTTTGGATGGCTACATACGTCCCATCATGCAGCAAGACCTACAGAAAGCAATCGAGAAGATGAAGAAATCCAAATCTGCCGGAGTGCAGCAGGTGTTTATGCACGTACCACTGGACTGAACTTGAAGTTGTTTGAAAATAATACGAATTGGGTTTTTATTTTTTTGTTTTTTTTACATTAATATTTAGGCATTTAAAAATTTGCCATGCTTTACTACAGAGCAATCTCAGGATCTGCGAGTTACTTACCGGTGGTTTTCTTTTCTGGTCTGAATTATTCTGATCGTTTCTTTTTGCACTATAACTTTGCTTTTGTTGTTTGCCCATCCAGCCTGAGGAAATAGTTTATAAAGCAAGAGTTGGATTGACTTCTGTGTGCGCAACGGTTAGCCGACAGATTATTAAAGATTTCGCACAGAAGTTTGCTGAATCGTTTTGTCTCTGTAGGGCTTGTTTTTGTTTAAGCTATAAATCCTGGTTTACAAAAATGGGAAGTGGTTTAGATATTTTCTGTTTTGTAAAAGTTCAAACTGTTGAAGAATTGTATTTTAAACCAGGTACAATTCTATAATGGTGCGTAAGAATCAGCGAGTGTTTTACACTGTTCATGTTTCCTCATTCAAAATGTGTGATAACATATCTGGATTTGAATGCTGAAATGCTTCTTCACAAAACACTGGTAATACAACCGTATTAAGATTAGTTTATTGGTTTGAGTCGGTGAAGATTAATTGTTCAATCTTTTTTTAGAGAAACTTTTGAAATCTACCGGACAAACTTGTTTGTGTGTCAAACCATTAGAACAAACATGTCCAACATGTTTCGTTGTCTGTATCAGCAACTTGTTTTTGCTTTGTAAATGAATCCAGAAGCCAGTTTTGTCTTGGTCAATTTTATTGGAAACACTGTCCAACGCTTCAAATATGATATGAAATTGCCAAATCTTACATTTGTACAAAATGTAGAAACGAGTAAATACTTTTATTGCACGTTAATAAATACTAAGGCTTTTGGTCCCTCATAAAAACGGCCAGAAAATAAATAATGTTCCTTCACATCAGGTTCCTTGTGTTGTTTTTTATGCATTCCGCACAATCTTTCACATTTATTTTTGTTTTTACAGTGTTTATTTGTTCTGGAATGCTCAAAATGTGATCAAACTGACAATGTATTGAAATTATGGTATAATATCATGACAAATAGCAACTAGCTTGACCCTTGCAAGAGAAACGCTCCGGTTGTTTATCCTGCTATTGTGTCTTTCTGTTCTGAAACAAAGACACATCTGTGCTCTAATCCAAGATAATCTTTGCACAAATCATTCTGTATTGGGATACATAGAAATCATTGATTTAAAATGTAAATCTGATAAAAAGTAATACTCGATATACGCAACAGATGTAGCAAATACAATCTATTTTATATCTCTAATCCCTAAAGACGCGATCTAGAGTTTCTGAACAGTGGTGCCGGTTCACTGGAACTTTTGCATGGAACTGTAGTATTCAGACAGAACTTTCCAAGCTTTGAGTGCCATGAATCCATCCGGTGGGTTCTCTCCACTGCGAGCAAGGCTCCGCATCTTGGTCCCGGATATAAACTCAAACTCTTCATGCCTGATGAAAAAGAAGAAACAGTAAATCAACGAACATCCATAAACTGGATCACAAAAACTCATAGGTTTTCACACCTTTCCTTGTCATAGAAATCCATGGCCTTCTTCACTTTGTTATACGCGGCGACTCGGAAAGGAATGATCTCGAGAGAAGTGAGGCCCGGTGCCATGGTCAACACTTTTCCTCCGTGCGTGGGCTCATACAGGTCTCGTTTGGTTTCGGGATGTGGCATCCCTGCTGGGTCTCGTCCTACGATGTAAAAGTTGGCGCCTGCAATCATCCTGGCCCGGCAATGCCACTGCACCTATCACAAAGATAGTTTTGTGAATACCAACTGGCCTTTGGTTTTAGAGCGATCTATCAATGCAAACAGACCTCTGTTGGCCCAGCGTACATCATGGGAGAGGGGAAAATAGCCACGATGGTGTTCTCCGGATCCAGCACGCCTTCCTCCAGCACGGCAGCATGTTGTTTCATGCGCCAGTCCAGAGGCACGTCGTCCTCTTTGGTCCAGCCGCCCAGAGGATGCAGCAGGAGCACAGGCTTCTTGTAGCCTCGCTCTAGCAGACGTCTCTTTGTGTCTTGCATCAGGAGAGCATGGCCATTGTGTACGGGATTACGCAGTTGGAAAGCAAAAATTGCATCTGCAGGAAGTGAAATTCATGGAGAAACGGCCTGGTTAATCTTCTCACGCATGCAAATGACAAAATGGTCTTGGGTTTCTTGTTTACCTGCTCTCATTTCCTTAAATTTCTGTCTGAGCTCACGTGGGGTGAGACGGTACTGGTTAAGGCCATCGTTCCATCTGATTCGCTCAAGTACTTCCAGATCCCCACCGGCCAGCCAATCACCACTCGCCATTACCATCTGTGAAAGTTGTCTAAATGTTACCATTGAGAGCTCCCCTCAGTGGTGTAAACTACTTGAGTAAATGAACTTTGTTACTTAAGCATTTTTTGACTACTTTGTACTAAGTATCAAAAATATAAGCAACTTTTACTCTCTACTTGACCACATTTTTGGTTGAGTATCTGTACTCTTTACTACACTACATTTGAAGGGGCACTTATTGTTACTCGTTACATTGTGTTACAAGTTTTTCTACCACGGTTAATTTCTTGAGCGGAGGAGGCGATGTCGCCATCCACAGGATGCTGAAGGTACTGGATGCTATTTATGAGCTAAATCGCATGATCCTGAGTGCACTTTTTGTACTTTTGAGTGTGACTGAGAATGACTTAGTTCTTTTTTTAACTCTTTTGTTCTGCCATTTTGAAACATAAGCCCCTTTCACACATACAGATCTTACACCAGTAATTTGCTGGCAAAGGTGTGAAACTGCCCAGTGTGAAAGCAAAACGCTGATTTCCGGAATAAACACGCAGAAGTTCCGTTTGTGATGCCAATTAGTGATGTCACCGAAAATACCAGTATTTTGAAAAAAATGTGTGAATGTTGTTTGTGTGAACAGTCTCTACTGGTAAAGTCGTTCCCGTTGTTCTCTGGCAATTTACCGGCATTGCTGTGTGAAAGGGGCTATTGAGGTGTTAAATTTCTATTTTAGGAAATAAAACTTCCTAAATAGAGTTTCTTGTTTTTCATATTTCTAGGTGTTTTTTTGCCTAGAAATTAAATCCTTAAGTTTACCTTAATCCTTAAGGATACTTTTACGACCCGTGTTTTCTTGGAATTGGTGACTTGTAACTTTAAATTTTTACTTATCCGTACTTTGACTCCAGTATGATTTTGGGGTACTCTTTACACCCCCACCCCCCTTTCTGAATGTAAAAATGAGATGAGCACAAACCATTCTAGTTTAAAGGAGTTGTTCAAACTCATGTTCCCATCACAACATTTCAGACCCATAATATGGTTACTGCAGAGTAATTAGGACGTCACCTTGATGTAAGGATGTTGGTCACATGTTGTACCCCACTGCCTTGCACATCTTTCCTCCTTACGGTGCTCGTAAAACTCCGGGTTGCGCATAATTGCCACTTTGCGACCTTTGAACTCCAAGCAAAAAGCCGCACAACCGTCCAGCCTCGCCTTGTCTTCTCTGGATACAGGCAGCACAATAGGAACAGACAAGTTGATGGTCCCGCCTGTGCCCAAAACGAAAGACACGTTTTAAGGCTTCATAATAATTCATTGTGAGCAGGCAAAAACATCCCAAGCTAAAAAAAAAAAGTTTACCATCAAGTAAAGTTCCAAAATGCAGGACCTGCAGGTACTCGCGCTCCCTCATGAATCCCCTCAGAGGAGTGGCCCAGCCCTCAGCAAGAACCTGAACCCACTGCAGATCCAGCTAAACATAGTTTGAGAACAGAAGAGAGTGATGAAACATCTGAGACGGTTGAGGTCGGAGTGTTTGCTTTACCTCTGTGATGGCTACGGTGGGGAGAATATTGGCATCGCTCAACACCAAGTCCAGCTTGTTTTCAGGAACAAAGAGCTCATTCACTTCCTCAGTCACGCCAGTGGGCACAATATCCTGTTTTAACACACCAACCGCTCAGTAACGTTCCCTGTGAAATGATCTGCCGCGTTCATGTGCAGTGGTTCCTCACATGGACATAAGCTGAACAAGTCTTCAAACAATTTCCAATTGAGTAAATCCAGATAAATTTTTCTGAGCTTTTAATTTGTATTACATTTAAGTTAATAATGTGGTCATTAAAGTTAATAAAATGCTTCAAGAGACACAAAAAGGAACTGATTCAAACACCTTCCCGAGATGGAGAACACAGATGTGATAGAGATGTATTGTCAGTAAAAAAGCGTATTGAGAGAAAAACTAGAATTCAGAGTTTAACGTTCATAATTAAATTGAGTTAAATAAGAAAGTTCTAATACTAAATGTAACAATAATTAGATGCTAATAAAATTAATAATTAGTAATAGATGAGAAACACAATGTGACTTACTAATAAGGCAGTATGATTAATTTTACGTTTGTTAAAGACTAAAGATTGTTTATGGATAAGCACACGCAAAGCATCTTGCACTGATTCTACAAGTTAAAAAATCTGTTAAGGTCGGATTCTGTTAAAAGGCTAGAAAATATTATAGTATATAATTATTACATATTATACATTAATATGGTTTCTGTATCACAAGTCACTGTTTTAAAGTGACGTGATGCATGAAATTACTTTTGTGCAATAATGGGTTTTGTTTTTTAACTTGGAAAAAAGTACTTGGTATTAAAGTACAAAAAAAATGAGAACATTCTCTGCATGACAAACGACTCACAGCTTGAGTTTGCCAAGTAAGTTTGCCATCTAATTTGTCCAACTGATTGCATGTCATTTGTATGTAATATTTCATGAATCGAAGAATTCACTAAATATTTGTATTAATATTTTTTTGACTATCCCCTAATTATGTGTGTTTTAGGAGGTGTTCACAGCTTTCTATTGTTCTTTGCCTATAAACTTCAATAGAATTGAGGGGAAATGAAAGTCCTACCTGTTCCTTTAACAGATCTAGTAGCTGGTGAATGCAGTCATTGACTGTGAGCTCTCCCGTCTTTAACACCAGCTCCGGAGATTCAGGTTTCTCATAGTCGGAGTCTATTCCTGTAAAACCTGTGGTAAAACACATGGAACAAGTCATGTGTAAACATTTCTAACAAGTACACAGCAAGTTGTCCACTTTCAAAACAGGTTTACCACAAGTTATGTGTAAACACACCAAAACATGCTGAAACAGTCAGAAACAAATCTGTGCTTTCAAGCAATTGTTAAACATCAGGGCAAAGTTTGTTTTAAAGTTTTTAAATTTCTACAATGATCTAGATTGGTTCGTTTTGGTTTGAAAGAAATGGACCATTATGAGCAGAATTATAGTTATCCAAAATCCCATTACCTTTAATCTCTCCTGCACGGGCCTTTTTATAAAGTCCTTTCACATCTCTGCTCTCACACACTTCCAGCGGGGCATTGACAAACACCTCGAAGAATGGTAGACCAGCACTCTCATGGATCTTCCGGGCATCATTTCGGTCCTGATGGGAAGGTTACAGAATTTGTATCTACTTGTCATATTTACACTTTTGTAATATGGAACCGACTGTCCTTCAAACTTCACCTCACCTTAGCAAACGGCGAAATAAAACTAGAGATGCAAACCAGCCCTGCATCAGCAAATAACTTGGCCACTTCTGCGACACGTCGAATGTTCTCCTCCCTGTCTGCTGAGGAGAAGCCCAAGTTCTTGTTTAGGCCATGCCGGATATTGTCCCCATCGAGTGAGTAACAAGGAATGGCATGAGAAACCAGATACTCCTCCAAAGCAAATCCAATAGTGGTTTTTCCAGCTCCGGACAGACCTACAAGCAAAAAGAGTTATGCCACGATGCAAGTATATTGTACTTGGAGTCATACTATTGTAGATTGTTGTCACTTAGACTAGTGATGCAAACCTAACTTCGAGCTTTGGGTCATTCTAACTGACATTTTTGATTACGTCCAACTCATAACTTTGGGTAATTCTAACTAACATTATTGAGTAAGTCTAATTTGGAACGTCGAGTAATACTAACTGACATTCATGACGAAGTCTAACTTAGAACTTTCGGTTATTCTAACTGACATTTTTAAGCAAGTCTAAATTTAAACTTTAAGTTTTTCTAACCGGCATTCTTGAGTAATTCCAACTGATAATTTTGGGTAATTTTAACTGACATTCTTGTGTAAGTCTAACTCAGAACTCTAACTCAGGCCATTCTATCTGACATTCTTGTGTAAGGTTAACTCGGAGGCTTGGGTCATTCTAACTGACATTCTCAAGCAAGTCTAACACAGAATTTTAGGACATTCTTGTATAAGTCCAACTCGGAACTTTGGGCCATTCTAACTGACATCCTTAACTGACACTCATTTCCTTGAGTAAATCTAACTAAATAAAACTAGTAAAGCAAATAAACTCATAATCTCGAGTCATTCTAACGTGCCGTCTTCACCTGTCAACCAAACAGTACAGCCACGGAAGCCGCCTCGGGTCCCAACCACTTGACCGCGCTTGCTGCGACTCACATGGTGAGCCTGGTACACCACATTTGTAGCTCTTTGCAGGTCCTACATAGAAAACCCAAGGTAGGGAATGTAAAAACTTGAATTCAAAACTAAAAAAATATATTTAAAAAGGGTAAACTTTATGGTTGTAATCGTTTTAATTTACTCAAGCATACCTACAGAGACGTGATTAATGAGTGTTTGAGCTAAATTAACATTCACTTCTCACTGAAATAGTCTTGCAGCACACAATTGGGTTCTTGTGCTTTACATTCTCCTATATCTGACTCCGTCGTCGGCCGAGAAAGGAGGGGCTTCTGAGAGACCACCAAAGACACAAACAAGGCTATTCATTCAAATAGATGCACTAGAGGTGGCTAGAAGGGACACGTCTCAATCTATTGCCTCTCTCTATCTCTCTCTGTCTCCCCCACACAACCACACACACACGCGCGCACACGCACGCACACACACACACACACACACACACACACACACACACACACACACACACACACACACGCTCTCTCGTCGGCACACTCTTGAAAGGCACAAAATGCGTATTGTACAACAGCTTCTTAAGAGCATAGTCTTTTTAAATAAGACTTGCTTAAAAACTTAATAAGTTTATGTTAAAACTGTTTAAAGTAAGTAGAAAAGGGCTGAACTCTAAAGTGTTATCGCCAAAACACCATCACAAAATTTCGTCTCGAGTCTAACCTCTTGTTTGCTTGTTCGTGTAAGCAAAGCGTGTTAAGCAAAGTTCGAAATCTTCATGTAAAACGGATTTGCGACCTCGTCCCGTTATTTAAAACACTTCTGCAGTTTTAAAGTCTGTTCACACTACCTACTAAGGATGACATTTTGAGAAGCAAAGTGAGAAATGAGAAGTTTATCGAAATGTAAAAAAAACCGTACCGTCCTTTGCTTTTTGTTCCCCGACATGTTGCAGCGACACGAGCGAACTGAAGGCTCTGCTGGAGCTTCGCGGAGAGATTTAGAGCAGCGAGATACGGATCCAAAGTCAAGTGAAGTTTGGGTAAGTGTGGATTTATTGGACACGTAGCACTCGGCGCTCTTCCTGAATTCCTCCCACCATCATCACATCAGCTGCTCACGTCACGACTACGACACCTCGCTGACTACACACACGCGCCTCTGGAAGTCAATAACGAAACAGCGCAGACGTGACACTCGAATGTTGACAAAACCTCCACAACAAATGGACCAGCACAATGCGTGATCTCGGTTTGAAAGGATTTCGGGTCACAAGGTTTGTCGGGTGATTTAAGGTCACTCCTGGTCTGGATGGCTGGCCAACACGACATCTACAACCAATGAACCAGTACAGTATTTCAATGAAAAATAAAGAGAGAAAGAGTGAGACTTAGACGTGAGAACATGAGTAAAACGAGAGAAAGGCAGAGAGACACGACAGAGTAAGAGAGAGCAAGAAAAGAAAAAGAGGAAAAACAGCAGAAAGACAGGGAGAGTAGAAAGGTAGAGATAAAGTGAGAGAAATACAGAACCTAGAGAGAAAGAATGAGAGAAAAAAGAACAAATGAAAGAGGAAAAAAAAGGCTGTCTCTCTTCTCTTTTTCCCCATTTTATTGTACACTGTCAGAAAAAAAAACAGAGATACAAAGACCAAACAAGTTGATATATCTTGGTTATCAAAAGTTGATAAATCAGTAAAATTTATAAACAGAGAAGCAGTGGCTGTTGTAAGGACCTTTAGTTTAATTTCAGAAGAAGGATTTTACAATCTGTATATATCATACAACACAGCAGGATTAAACAGCAGAATGACCTGAATCTGAGTCGATTTCCCTTTGGTTTATCATATTCCGGACAAAAGCTTTTGAAACATGATTGATTTGTTTAGAGCAAAATCAGAGAAACAAGTTGTGTCTTGTTATTATAACCCAATTATTCATTGATCGGCTTTTCATTCACACTTTTTTTAAATTTGGCTTAATTGTTCATTTTTTCCCCTCTCATTACATCAACTTGTAATATTTGTATGTAAGAAAAATGGCTTTTCTTCTCATTTTCTCTCTTACTTGGTTGATTTGCTTTAATTCCGAAACTACTATTTGGCACTCAAAAGCACATCTCATAATCCTAACTTTAAATAAAAAGAAACATTTTCAATCAACAGAATTTAAAATACATTTCAATCATAATCTTAAATCATAAATAATAACTCTGTGTGATAATCATGACATAAATAAAAGTTCATGTTGAACCAAACCAGCGTGACATTAGATAAAAAGTGAAAAAAAAAAACATGAAAACAAGATGAACTCAATCCCAATTCCAACTAGAATATAATACATCTCATAATTCCGTATTTTTCTGTCGTACACTGCATTCCGTATTAAAATCACAGCCATGAAGAAGCTGTGCGTACTGACTTCTGACAGACTCATACAACGGCACTGGATCGCTGATGTGGGGGAAAGCTACGGGTCTTTCGTTCAGAAACAGCTGCAGTCTGGGCCCCACGTCACCGTCGCACTCGTACAGGACAAAGACCAAGTTTGCAGCGTAGGGTAAAAAGCGACTGGTGCGGAACATGCGGTTGTGCTGCATAGAGAAGTTCTCCGCAGTGAGACGTTTCTTGTCTTTGAAGAAGCCCATCAGAGACAGAAGAGGAAGAATCGTCTCACCATGGCCGACCTGGATGGTAGAGGTCTTTTCTACTCCCTTCGATCTATTCATCCAGAAGATACGATGAACACACTGCATGTGAAGTGCTTGTCTGTTTATTCACCTGAAAGCGTGAGCAGCTTTATCAAGACGGTGAAAGATGTCGTGAAACAGAGGGCAGCTGGATTTACGGTTGATCTCGTGTCCATATCCTCTCTTCCAGTATTGCTTCAGATCCCCCTTATACTCCAGAACCTGAAGACGAATCACACATTCTGAAGCTTGCAAATTCACACTCCACTCTTTTACTCAGTACAAATACAAAGTTAAAGGACATTTTAAATCTAAAGTTAGTTTTGTTAAATACATTGTTAATCAATTCCTTCTAATTTGTGTACAAGATGCTGAAAAATACAGATGCAGATGAATATTGCTACACAGTCAAACATAAATACCATAGCATAATATTAACAATTTCAACTGTGAATTATAATTCCACTGTAAAAGCAGAACTCCCGAAAAAAACATTTTTTATAAAGTGCTTTTCGTAGTTGTAAAATGTTTTTGGAAAAGGATTTTTTCCCATTCTTTGTCATTGGCTTAATAACTGGTAAAGCTCCTTCAGGCATTTAAACCCTGTCAACGTGGTGGCTGAAGCTTTGTGAGTTTATGGGTTGTGCAACAAAAAACAAAACAAAAAAAAATAAATAAATAAATCAGACTGGCTGCGTAGTATGTCAACCTGACGACAAAGTCATGGCGAGAATTGAGGACAGGCCAAGAAGTTTTAATATCATTTTTTTTTTTCATTAATAGCCTCGCAAATCGCGATCTACCCAAATTGCAGTCGAGAAGACCTGTCAATGGTAATTGATGTAATGAGCACCCATTAGGATAATAAAACAAAGCTAAAGAGTTCTGACAGTTTGGACAAGGATGAAACCATTAGATTCACTGAAATCAGTAGCGTTTTCTAGACATACTTGCGCATCAGACTCATCCAGCAGGTTACACCATGGAGAATTTTCAGACTTGATGGCAAACTCATACGAGCACAAGAAGAAGGCAGCTTCTGCAATTTCTGGCAAATAAAAGCATCTTCTGATTACAAATGTGTTGCAGAATAAAGCTTTAAATGAGCTTTTGAATGTAAAGAATCATTAGCGATACAAAGATTCATATTGATAGGAAATACCTGGAGTAACCTGATGGTAGTGAACCTGAAGACGACTGGCTATTTTATGCCGTACTTCATCCATTTCCACCGAGAACTTGAATTGACTGACCTCTCTCATTGCTGTTTTATTCTTCTCCACACTTTCGACAAACCTCTCACATTGATCGAAGAATCTCATGAGCGAATCATCAATGTAGTGTTTGTAATCCATTCCTACAAAACAAGCAAATGCTGAGAGAAGCTTAACAAAGTTAATGCAAAGACAGTTAAATCCAAACAACTATATTTTGTTCATCAGTACATGTATTCTCTGTGAACCAGATGTTAAAATGCTAATCATATTGTTATTTATCATGTAACAAATTATTCACACAGTTACTTCCTCAAATCTCTGTTAGGGTCACCTGCTGCTGAATTTACTTCAGCTCCTGTTAAGACGCTCTTACTCCAGACATTATGGTAAATTGCTCTGTGTGCGTTTGACGAAGCCTGTTCCACCGGTGGACTACTGTGTGATGAGTCGAATGTACAAAGTACACAAAAATGTTTGTTTCCCTAATTTAAAAAAAATCATTATATTTTTTTCTGTTTTAAATGTATTTTCAGTTTGCAGTAGCAATTGCATAGTTACATCACGGTTATAGCTTAATTTTGCCTAAAATTCAGTGATTTGGAGGGGAAGCAGGACTGATCTAGAAAAGTTTATTTGTTATAAACATGAGTTAATACTTAATCAAGGGGTTGACAAACGTTTTGATTTGTGGGCCACATTGGGTTCTAACATTTGACAAAGGTGCTAGACCAGAGAAGATTGATGGAGTGATTCGGCAACCTCACTGGAGAAACATTACACATCTTGGGATATGAAGAAAACATGCTTTAATTCCAAATGAAAAGGAAGGAAATGTACAACGTAATATTTGACTTCGTAAATAAATAATTGACTTTCATTTAATTTTTACAAGTTCGTCGGGCCGGATGTGGCCCCCGGGCCTTAGTTTGCCCATGCATACATTAATCCATATATTTGCTATCAATAAGACAAAATATCCTAGACAGGAGAATCATCTCACCCTGTAGACCCCAGTGTTTGTGAAGACCCTGCTGAAACGCCGTGATGCTGTCCACACAGCGGTGTTTGGAGCTGCTGATAAACTCCATCCGGTTGGCGCGAAGGTTCTCCCGGGAAATTACCGTCGGAAACGACTTCGCCAACCTCGTGGCCAAACTCCTGTGGTCCTCTCGACCTTTCTCCACCAGTCTGCCGTCCATATCTTCTGTGTACCACATCTTCCACGCGCTCTTTATGTCTCTGAGCCACGAGGCTGAGCCTGACGCTTCCGACACCACCAGATCGTAAAGTCTGCCCATCTTTTGGACGTTTTTAGTGGTCGGATAGCGCGTGCCATGTCGTATGACCGAAGCCAAATAAATGGCTCGGCAGTTGGAAGACTGAGGACCGAGCCGAACGGCATTTACGTTTGAATTATTATCCAAAGCATGACGATTCACTTCCTCATATCTGCCTTTTGTCCCAAAGTAATGAGCAATCGCCGGGATTGTTGGTCTCGCAAGTTTAGACGAACAATTTACCATCACGCTCAAGGAACAGACGATGAGGTATGTACTAAAGAAACCACTAGTCATCTTTGGACAGAACAAACCTGTTAAACTAAAAGTTCCGGCGCGCCGGCCATGCGATCGATAAGCCAAAGCACAACAAAGCCTTCCGGGTCAGCGCACTTTAGTTTTCAGGTACGTAGCAATCCACTTATCGTGTATTAAAAGCACACAATAATGATTAAATGCAGAATAATAAAAGGCAGCTAAACTACTATGTTGGAGGACCGTGCTACGAAACCGAAGAATGAAAAGCCGCCATGGTTTGACGTATAAACGGTTTAATTGTACTTGAGGCCTCTAGATGGCGACAACTTCACAATTATTATAAGCGATTTATTGCATGTCAATTATACCCGACCTGTTATGGTCTGGTTTTTATTATAAAGAACTCGTTTTGAAATAAACAAATGACACACTTCACTGTTTATGCAAGTAATGTAATACGAGAGGGAGAAAGCAGGAAATACACTAAAGCATCTAAGATTTGCATGTCTGTTTGCCATCGCCATGTAAATGTGTCAACCGTCTGTTATAGTTCTTTGTCCTGTAGTTTCACTCATAAGATCTACAGTATGCAGACTGAGGCCAAAACTTCCTAGAGGAGTCTTTAAAATGTGGAGACAAAAATTGAAAATTTGTATTTGTTTAAAACCATTTGGAATCAGAATTTGAAATTGTTTGTGCAAGGCCCATCTGAATTATAATTTGTACCAAATCAATCTGAATAATTAATTGCCACTGTAGTCACTCCAGTTTATGTGAATTTGGTGCTCTTCTGGTGATATATAATTTTTTAAATCTCTGAATCTATTTTTTAGGTTATTGAGACTTTGGCCAGAGTGTGAACTGCAGGAGTGAAGTTCATGGCAGTATTTTTCCTTTTGAAAAAATGGAAAAGTGGAAACGACAAGCTCTTCCTGAGCTCCGGCGGATCTGTGCTCCACAGACAGGATGTCATTCCCACCCTGAAGCCCTTGTTTTTTCAGCATCGGTCTTCACTCACACAGAACTTCTGCTCTTTTAATTGTTTTATTACCCGGCGGCTCTTTATAAAGCATCATGGAGCAATTCTAGACAAAAAAATTAACCTAATCAAGTAAAAATACAAACAATTGACCATGTCTGTGGTTTTAAAACATTGATTTTACATCTTTGTCGCTTTACAGACACAGAACCAGTTTGCTATCTCTGTTAAAGAAATAGTGGGGGATTCAAAACTATGCAAATGAAGTGAAGCTTCAGCTTGTTTTCACTTTTTCGCATTGTGACATGCAGAAGGAACCCATGGAAGACCCTGATTTGAATTGAAGGTAGCTTGATGTACATGGCTAACCATAAAAACAAAACTATTTATGCCGAACGAAAAGAAAGACACATTTGTAGTAAAAAAAAAAAAGTCCTTACCTGGGAGTAGAATGACTAACTCTGTCCTGGAAACCAGGCAACTTCCTGTCCCAGTTTGTTTTGGGATTCTCCACTTTATGCTGACATCATTTCTTCATTATGGCAGGATGTTGCATTATTTCTCCTGCATTTCATAAGAGTTTTTTTTACTGTTTGATTCACGTGTTGATCTTTAAAAGAAGAAAGAGGAAGATTAGGATTCATTATAAATAATAGTGTGCGTGCGTGTTTATAAATTGCTAATTACGATTGTTGTTTGAAGACAATTCGTGCGTGTTGTTTTAAAGCCTATAAAATATACATTGATACGTCGCCGTGATGGGCGGAGCTTGTGATCGCTGGTGAAATGAAGCTGTTTCTCACTCCAGCCTTCTATGTGGGCGACTGAGGGCGGACGAGAAGCTTTCTGTTCTGCACAGTCATTTGTTTTACCGGGATTCATGTTCGTCTCCGCATTAATTTATGGATTATGCGAATAACGTTTAGAGCAGCCCCGGAACGGGGTTATAATGAGCTCAGGCAGCGTCGCTGAATTGTTTAATGTGCGGTAATCGCCGAGGTTAAAGTAGTATTTCTGTATAACTTGGACAATATTAACGAAGCTACCTTTTACAACATGAACATCACCGAGGAAAATCTAGGTAAGTGTAACGACGTCTTCACAAACATAAACGGCTGTCACGGTTGTAATTCAATATCCAAAAGAGCCCACTGCATAGGCAACGTATCGCGCGAAACGTCAATGCGCGAGGCAAAGAAAGCGCGTGCACGCACGACGCGCACTAGCTAGACGACTCGCTGAATATGACACGAGACCCTGAGGAAATTTCATCAATCACCAGTCAGTCGTTTGTATTTATAAGGTCCTCGTGCAGTTTCTCTTTTTGCATCACTACTTTTTTTTTACTTTGATCGAGGGAGAAATGTGAGTTTATTCGCGCATTTGCGGTTTTTCGGGGATGCAGGTTTATTTTCTGGAATCTGAGCAGGAAGACGGTGTAGGCGCTTTCTGCTGATCACTATGGAGAATACGCACATATCGCTCGATTTTCGCTGGAAAGCTGCTCATAAAGTAGGTCGTCAGTGTGTTTGATGTTCGGGCCCTTTGAAGTAACTCAAGAAATGTTTATGGGCGCAGCGGTTGGTGCCAAGAGAGACCACGAGGGCTTTAATTACTCACGTGCTGCGGTCTGCGTGGTGCTGTGTGCCACTTGCCTGTTAATTAATTAGGAAATTCTATAAAATCAAAGAGTTAAGCGAAATAATAAAGAAACGATTATCAGCTGTAATTCAGGTTTATTAAAGTTAAAGAGTTTGCATTAATAAGTCTCACCATTGCGAGCAATTAGTAAACGGTATTTCTTTTTTTTTTTTTTCATTTTGATGGATGAATATGAATACACCACCACACACACACACACACACACACACACACACCACACACACACACACACCACACACACACACACACCACGTAGTAAATGTACGTCATACATTATTTATATATATATATACAAAATGGTTGAATATGAAGACTTGTGATTTACGTGTGATTTGAGATATTGACTTGAGATACAAGAAATGAATACTTATTTTATTAGTACAATTTAGCAGACCTACATGGTGAAATTCTTTGCAATTCTTGGCTAAGACCCGACATGTCCAATATCTCAACCACATCATTCTGTCCAATTCTTTGCAATGTGGATTTACAACCAATCTCACTCCATTCGACCCAGAGAGATGTAAATGTTTCCACAAGAGCAAAAGTGCAAAGACGTGTAGTGGTACCATTAGCCCAACAGACCTTTTCATCATGATTCTTAAAACATCAAAGCTTTGTCTTATCTCACCGTGGGAAAAAAACAAATGGAAAACACTCTTCCCTCCCTATGCTGGGGCAGATGGCCGAATGAAACAACAGACTGAACTGGAACAAAGAAATCAGAAATCTAAAAACAATTATTATAACCTTTCTGGAATTTTAAGCTTGAACTTTGTGTCACAAAAACCTCCACAATATAGATGCAGCAGAACTAGTGAGGTCTGTTGCGCATTAAGTGCACATCTGAGGTCACCAGTGGTGGTCCCCGATCTCCTGAGGTCCCGTCTGGCACCAGGCATTTCACATACCGCGTTCCAGACCTCAACAATAGGAAAGATCCAGTAGGAAGTTGACATGTCTGGTCGAAACAATTCTAGGAATTTGTACTCTGTATTTAACCAGTGAATTGTATACATTAACGTGAACACACACATTACATGGCGGTTGGAGAGCAGATTGGGTTCAGTGGTTTGCTCAAGGACACGGTCTGTTTGTGTCCAGTCGGTCTGTTTCTTTCAGTAGTGAGTTCAACTCTCTTAACAATTAGGCCAAAACTGCCTCGTAGTGATGCATGGCGCTTAAGGCCAAGACATCATCAGCCGCTATCAGCAAATCTGCACCAGTACTTCAGTGATTTTCATTCAGGAGGGCGTTTTTGGGATGCAGATGTAATGATGAATGGATTAACTATAGAGAATTTAAGTTCTAGAACTGTTTGTATTCTCAGTGGTAAGAGGATTTAAGTATACGACTCTTGTTGTGTTCTTAATGCCACATATGGGTTTGATTTGAAGCCCTCCAGATGTTTCATCACTAGCTCAGCTGGACCGTTGCTGGAGTCGGAGACGAGTGTCTGTTGAACACACGTATTTGTCACTGCATCCACTGTCATATTTGAATATGTGAGGAGACTCAGGAGAGAATGGCAAAAGTTATCTGATGGGTCGTCAAAGCTTTTGTCTCAGCAGGAAGTTTCAGAGCAAACAATCTCTAGGACAAAGGATCCTTGTCCTCTTTTCCACCCACTGAGTCAGAACTGTCCCTGAGCCCCATCGCTTTCATGTGAGGAATGCCGCATTCAGCAGTTTCGCATTCTTCTGTATTACTGCCTAAACCTTTACAGGTTTTCTTTATTTACCAACAGTGCCGTTATTACAAGTTCCCAAGCGAGAAAATAATGTAGGTTTAAACTCAAAGTACTTTTAGATGTTATAAAACTAAATGTTGCAATTTTATTTGAACTTTTTTTTTTACAAATGATATTGCAAAAACGTACGCTTGTTTTTCTTTTAAATTAAAGTGTATTTAGGAAATCCTAAATCACAAATTTTCGCAATTTTTGTTTTAGTGTGCTTGTGTGTCCTGCTCTGTGATTGGCCACGGATTCAGGATGTTTGTCCCGCCTTCAGGCCAAGGGTTGCCGCGATTGGCTCCCGTGACCTAGAAACAAAATAGTTCATATAATATATGGATGATATTTTTCATAATATTGCTATTTTGCTCTGTATTTGGGAGACAAACAGACAGATTTGTCTCACATATTTTCTCACATGTTTTTTTTTTTTTTTTTAAACATAGCTGCAAATATGCAAATACAAAGAAAGAAACGTAAGATAAAATAATAAAACATACTATACACAGAGGTGTAGATTTTTTTTAAATAAATAATGGTAATATTTAAACGCTATCATATATGCCAGTACTATATTGAGTCTTGTCTTTTTTCACACTTACATATTTTTGTGCACAGCACTTCCTGTGCAAGAGTGTGTGTGTGTGTGTGTGTGTGTGTGTGTGTGTGTGTGTGTGTGTGCGCGTGTGTCGTTAATATCCGCGTGTTTAAGGAAGAGGATGTGGAACAGCTGGTGGCACTTGTGGCTATGGAGTCTGAGGATTGGATGGAGTTTAGGCGGATTGAGGCCAGTGTGTAGATTAAAAAGGATGTTATGGACTAGGATGCATGACGGTTTACAAACACTAATATTTACACGCCAGAATGCTACTTTGCTTTCACTAAACATTCCTGTTTTTCCCGACACATAGTGAGGATATTCTTTTAAATTAGATGCAATAGCTCCCTGCTTTTTACTTTCTGTTCTTGATTCCTATTTTTTTTATTATGTTGTTTTTTCAGTTCCTAATTAGTCCTGCAGTTTGTTGTAGAATTTCTCTTCAAATTGCTAAACGTGCATTCAAAGCTTCCAGATTATTAATTTTTCCATCTTTGAGAATTTTCTTCCTATTTACTTATTCTCTTATTTCTTAAATTTCTTTCCCCTCCCATTGGTTTGGAATGGGAGTCTTCTTTCATTCATCGTAAAAGGATTCTTCAACTTCCTTAACATGCGTCCTCAATTAATCTCTTCATCTTCTTGAGTTTAACTTTTACACTTTACTTCAAATGTAACGTTTATCCTCATTGACTTTGAAGAAGATTCATTGTTCATCTTCATCATTCATCTTCTTTTCTCGTGTTTATTATAGAAACATCTTAGAACTTTAAATGGTTCTAGAGCCTTTCAAATCAGCATCTTTACAGCTTTTTGGAGTTATTGTAGTTTAAGATCGGGCTTAATTTTTTACCATCAACTTTTGTTAACTTTTTTTTGCCTTTTCCTTTCTTCTTGTTTCAGCTTTATCTTTCTTGAATGAAATAGGCATATAAACCTACGATAAGAAAGTGTTGTTCTTTTTGTCCTTTATGCCTATGGAACATAAGGTTTTGGACTGGCAAGACCAGCTCTGCCACGTGTTTTTTTTTTCCCCAGAAAGTCGGAAAGAATCTAAATGACGAGACAGACATTGTTACATTATTTTCATTGTTTTATATACTATTTATATGCTATGCTTTGTCTTGTAGAGAAAAGAGTCTGCATGATGTGAAATGGCCGGCTCTGTAACTCGATGATGCGCACTCACAGATTTTTTTCTTACATCCATGCAACTTAGACGCAGAAGTTATATCTGAAGGGAAAAGTCTATTTTTGAACCACTTCTTCTTCCTTAAGCGTTTATTTTGACCAGACCCGGCCTGTTGCGTAAGGAACAAATGGCTCCTCATTAAGATTGAATTCAGCTTGAAAAAAGCCCCAGTTCCACTCAATAGAAAAGTGACTCCTGACCGCAATAAACGAAAGTCTCATGATGTTATTGTTGGACGAAACCTTGATTCAGGCTCTAATTTTCAACTTCCTCTCCATTGTGGTGAGGTAGAGCCAGACAAGCGCAGGAAGCTCCCCTGTGCGGCTCTTATTAACCCGTCTCTGTCTTGAGGAACAATTACATAATGCACAAGCTTCTTGCCACAGGCCATAAGACATGATCGAAGAAGTTCTCTGCTTTGGAAAGTTGGCTGAAAGCATATGAAGCAATAACACACAATGTTCCTTTGTGCAGTCATGCGATGCACAGCCAGGAAAATCGAGAACCGAGGTTGAGGCCTGATGCTTTACTTGCACTTGGTTTTCTCCTGGTGCTTTGGTTTTCCGTATTGCTTTGGAATTGGAGATCTGTACAACTCAGAAGTAGATTGTGCAGCTTGGAAAACAAACGGAGGTGACTTCAATATCCAAAAAACACACTCCAGAGCACAGTTATATAACAGTGGTTGACGTTTTTCTCCTCAAGACAGAACTCTAAAAATTCGTTTTTCCCCATTGACAATGAGTTTTGTTTTATTCATTTGAATGGGAAACCGCTTTTATGTTTGGCCAAATTGACTTAAGGGCTTTAATGGTTGCCTCAAGTCATAAATAAAAATGAAATGAATGTATTTATAACAATAGTTCATTTTTTTTGTTGCATGATCTTCTCCACAGTTCCTGAAGATCTTTCTTTTGAAGAGAGAGATGAACTATGCAACATCAGACGGAGGAAAAAAGAGCTGCTGGATGATATTGAGGTACAATAATGTTTCTCAATGAACATCTATAAATCAGATCATCTGGTGAAATATTGGAATCCGGTTCTTCTGTTTGCTCTATTTCAGAGGCTGAAGTTTGAGATATCTGAAGTTATGACAGAAATTGAGCATTTAACATGTGTCAGAGACAAGTAAGTCAAATAAGAGCTATATTTTATAGTCCAGTCTAGTGTTTTATTGATTTTCTCTCCTTTACAGCAAAAGTACTCAGAAGAACAAGCAGATTGCTGTTGGAAGAAAGAAGTTCAACATGGATCCCAAGAAGGTGAGGTTTTTTTTTGTGATTCGATTATTTATTCAGAGAAAGCGTCACACTGCAAGGACTGCATCAATCTCAAATATCATTCCAGGGAATCCAGTTTCTTCTGGAGAACGATCTTCTGCAGCACACGCCCGAGGACATCGCTCGCTTCCTCTATAAAGGCGAAGGCCTGAACAAAACCATCATAGGAGATTATTTAGGAGAACGGTACAACACACACACTGATTTATTGCAACACAAATGCATGTGTACGATATCCTCAACAAGTCACCAAGAATCCTGAAAGTTTTGCATTTTGTATTTTATTTATATTATGCAATGAAATAAACCGAACAAGTGTGATTATGGTGCCACACCGGCGTGTCTTCAGACGTGCTGCGAGAGGCTTTGTGCTCCTGTCGCTGCTTTTTTATTTTTTTTATTTTGTTTGTGTAGGGAAAAGACTTGAACTTGAATGAATCTAAAAATGGATATGAATACATATGTTTCTGTGTGTCTCCTCGATCAAACGTTAAACAATACATTTGTAGTCATGTTGTGGTTAGATGGAGAGTGAGGCAGAAAATGAGAGAAAAAGAGAGCGAGGGAAAGACAGAAAGAGAGTGAGAGATAGACACAGAGAGAATGAAAGAGAGATTTATAGATAGTGTGTGTGTGTGTGTGTGTGTGTGTGTGTGTGTGTGTGTGTGTGTGTGAGAGAGAGAGATGATGATGATGATGATGATGATAATGATGAGAATAAGGGAGATATGTTGCTCATTATGTTGTTCTGTTTTTCAGGGATGATTTTAACATCAAAGTTCTGCAGGCGTTTGTGGAGCTTCATGAGTTTGCTGACCTCAATCTGGTCCAAGCTTTGAGGTGAGAAGTTCCTGCTGTCTAATAAACACTAGAAATGACAAAAGACTTGACATGTTTCATATGTTACTATTACCTGTACATTTATCGTGTCAATTAATTATTTAGGTAATTATCTGTGAATAGGATGTTTATGATATTAAAAAAGTGACAATAAATTGCACATTGAGGGTCAAATCATTTAGCCAGATTCATTTAACAGAAAAATTCAATAAAAATATGACAACCACAACCTGAAACTCACAATAAGGCGCAAGTGAAAATGTCCTATAACATGGCTGTTGAAGAGGAAGACGCTGACATGTTTTACTCCTGTAGGCAGTTTCTGTGGAGCTTCAGACTCCCAGGAGAAGCGCAGAAGATCGACCGGATGATGGAAGCCTTCGCTGCCCGATACTGTCAGTGTAACCCGGGGGTCTTCCAGTCCACAGGTATTTTAATTAAAATGTAAATTGTCACTTTTTTTTTTTTTTTGCCAATTGAGTGAGTAATTCCTCTTCAGAAGCAGACACGTCACTTCTTCCTTGTTTCGTAATATAGATTTGTTATTTATACAATGTTAAACTTTTTTTTGGTTATGATAAGTCTTTCCGAACATCATGATCTGCTGTGCACCAGCTTCTTCTGGTTCTCCACGAATCAATTTAATAATTTAGTGACATTTGGGTTGAAGATTGTTTAGGATTTACAACAAATTTTGAAAATTAAAAGACTTTTCCTCATAAATACAATAATTGTATTGTATTTATGTTCTACTATTTATTCGTGGAGAACCTTCTCTTATTGATTTGTGGAGAACCCGAAAAAGCTGTTGCACAGCAGATCATGATGTTCGGAAAGACTGTTGCTTATTATATAACCAAAAAGGTTACAATGTCTATCAAAGCATTTATTACAATGTTTCACAACTTTTATTGTAACATTGCTAAATTAACAAATCTAAATTATGTATTTCTTCTATCCGCAGACACGTGCTACGTCCTTTCCTTTTCGGTCATCATGCTCAACACCAGCCTGCACAATCCTAACGTCAGGGACAAGCCTTCAGTGGAGAGGTTCATCTCTATGAACCGTGGCATTAATGAAGGAGGAGATCTGCCTGAGGAGCTGCTGCGAGTAAGACTCCCATCAGGCCGTGACGTAATAAAACCAAAGAAGCTTTACACAATGTTGGGTTTTCCCCCAGAACTTATATGAGAGCATCAAGAATGAGCCTTTTAAAATTCCCGAAGATGACGGTAATGATCTCACTCACACGTTCTTCAACCCAGACAGAGAGGGATGGCTGCTGAAACTAGGTTTGAATGTTATTTGATTTAATCAACGAGCTCTAAAATGATTTTACTGTAGAACTAAAGCGGGGTTTTGGTCAGCATCACACTCCAATAGCCAGATGTCTTGAATAAGGTTAAATGATTTTGGACTTTATATGGTTAATCTGGATTTGATATGATAATGCCCTTTTTGGACAGATCCTTAATGCTTCTACAGCTGATTTACTGTATTTATGAGCAAAGATCCTTTAATATTCAAATTTGTTGTAAAATCCCAAATAATCTTCGCCCCAAATGTCACTGACTGTTGATACTTTGAGTCATAAAAATGAAAGTTTGGCCTAATTTACCTGTTTAACCTGTAGGAGGACGAGTGAAGACCTGGAAGAGGAGGTGGTTCATCTTGACCGATAACTGCCTGTATTACTTCGAATATACTACAGTAGGTTGAACTACTTATTTTAATTGATCAAACGATTTTAGCGAGTAAATGAAATATGACTGACTGTTTAGAATGACTACTTTAGTAAACAACCAAAAATGGAAATAAAATGAAATGAAATAAAATAAAATGGATGAATAAAATTGGAGCAGAATTATGTTAAATAGTATTATGTTTGATATTAAGAAGTTAAAATAAAATAAAAAAACACGTAACTCAGTTCAAACAATCAATCAATGTTATTTTGGAATATATTTGTTTAATAAATGTTCTGATGCTTTCTAATAAATATATTGGTATATTTATTAGTTGTATATTTATTGTTCAATATATCGGTGCTATAAATTGTTTTATACCAATATATTACCAATGTTACTTTGGTAATATATATGGATTAAATAAAATAATACTGTTGTTGTACTATTAATATATGAACATTATTATTGTTATTTAAATTAGCTTTGGTTCATTATGATTTTCTTTTTAGGTAAAACATTATTTTGGCCTAATTTTCACTAAAAATAAAGGAACAACCTGTTAACAAAATTATTTTCTTTTTAGGTAAAACATTATTTTAGCCTAATTTTATTTTGCCGTAATTTTCATTAAAAATAAAGGAACAACCTGTTAACAAAAGTGGTAACGATAACTTAAAAAGTTATTGTTAAAAAAGCAAAGCCACTTTTTACCATTAAAATGTCTAACGCCACAATAATGTTTTTCCTATTAAAATGCTTTAGATTGTTTTGTCCAACAGATAAGTGTGTACATTCTAGTGTCTTCTGACAGCTTTTATGATCATGTCAGCACAAATATACACAAACTAAAAGCCATGAAATGCACGAAAAGTCATCGACGGGAGGGCAATATCCTGCTCGCTCTGTCATCTCATCAGCAAAGTGGAAGGAAATTGTGCTTTTTTTCCCTGATTGTGTGCCAGATTTAGACCAGGAACCAGACAGAAGTTGCTCAACGTGCACAAATTCAGTTCCTTTACCCTTTAAGCTGTACTTTCAGTCCAGCATTCACTTTATACAAAACACAATTGGTAATAAAGTGTCCAAAAGTGTAGAGTAAAGTAAAGTAAAATGAGTGAGTTTGTCAATGTAAGTGTGTGTGTGTGTGTGTGTGTGTGTGTGTGTGTGTGTGTGTGCGTGTTTGAGACTGGATGTGTTAAATGCCCTAACTTTACTCACGTTCCCATCCAAAGAATGACTAATTGTTGGATGATTGTTGTTTGTTCACAGGACAAGGAACCCAGAGGAATCATTCCCCTGGAGAATCTCAGTATAAGAGAAGTGGACGAGCCCAGAAAACCAGTAGGTTCCTCTGTCGGCTAAACAGTCTCATATATGGTTCCCTAAAACAAAGAGGCCTCGCTTCACTCTTTCAGAATTGCTTTGAGCTGTACAACTCTAGCCACAAGGGGCAGGTGATTAAAGCCTGCAAGACCGAGGCTGATGGGAAGGTGGTGGAAGGGAATCACGTCGTCTACCGAATCTCTGCACCCACACCCGAGGAGAAGGAAGAGTGGATCAAATCCATCAAGTGCGTGCTAGTGTCACTACTCTGTGTTAAAAAAAATATAGTGCCTTTGTGTGTGTGTGTGTAGATGATGTGCATATGTATGTCTCTGTTTGTGCATAGCCACATGTATACTCTATCCACCCCATTGTTTGTACATTTATATACAGAGATTTTATTTATACTTTCTTTTTTAATTTATATTATTAATATGCGTCTCTATTTTTCTTTGTAATATTGTTATGCTTTATATATGCTGTATTTATATTATTTATATATTTTGTATTTATTTATACTTTTACAAATATTTTTTTAATAATTTTTTTGTTATGAAATAGCACAGAGTAAAAGGACCTTAGCGGCAGAGCAGCTTTCACTCACCTCACAGGAAACAACTGACAAGACTAATGAGTCTGAGCAACCCTGTCTCCTCAAGGTCAAATGGGCTTTTCTGGAGATAAATGTCTTATCACTGGAGAATGGGCTGCCACTCTCACTCACTATTCTACGTCTTTGTTGCCAAAAAAAAAAAAAAACAGCATGTTTTTTTAGGGCAGTTATGGCCTAATGGTTAGTGTTGAAGTTGTATTCAAAAAGATGCAGGTTCAAATCCTGGACCGACAAGGTTCCTTAAATTAAATGTTTTTGAGCACACACTCACACAGTTTACACACACATACACACACACACACACGATTTATGACTGTCTGTAATAAGCATTAGTCTCATTTCATTGGTCTCATACACAATGGTTTTATTCATTAATTTATTGCAAAAAATCTATTTTTATCTTCTCCTACAGGGCGAGCATCAGCAGGGACCCTTTTTACGACATGCTGGCGACTAGAAAGCGGCGGGTCGCTGCTAAGAAGTAAACGGATTAATGTTCGACTTTCAGCTTGGGATTTGTTTGGTTTGCCAACCACCCTTTAAAAGCAAACACGGGGTCCTGCGGCCCACTGAAGGTGACTGAGCTCTTAGATTTAAATAACGTTGGTGTACAATACGTGTGCTTATTTGAAAGACAGAATAATTATGTGCATATAAAGGACATTGAATGTTTGGTCTATGATTTTGTTTAAGAATCCAAAATATCTTCATTATTTTAAGTGTTCAGTATAGGTTGTGTAGCGCCTCCTGCTGCCTGGTGGTTGACACATCATGGGCATAAATACAAATTGATTTCAATACTTTGTTATAAATTATTTGGAAATGTTCTCAGTGTCTGGGTATACTGTATATGATATATGCTATATACTGTGTGTGTATGTGTGTGTACACACACATACACACACACTCTGGAACTTTTTTTTGGGAGTCTGTTTTTCAAATGTTATTTAAAAATTATTAAACTTGCGAAAAAATTAGTATGCATTGTATAATTTGGTTTGTTTTGCTTTAGCATGTATTATATGAATTATTTAATCCTATTAGTAAATTCCTTCAGTGCCCAATTATCAATAATTGTTTATCAATAATTGTTTAATGCTTTCTTATCATAATTAAAAAGCTCTCATTCCTAAATGTTCATGAAAATGTTTAGGGTTTTTCCATTGACATAGGGCAACTCCTATATATGGAATAATACATAAAGAACAAACTAGAATAAGGTTCTGGCTTTTGTGAACTAATATGGTCAGCACATAAAATAGGCCTTTATTTGAATAAATAAATATATGCTTTTAAGATAAAAATGCACACAATCCCGGAGCAGTGGGCAGCTTTAAGCCATGGGAGGCATGTGGGGGTCAGTCTCTTGTCCAACCCACCAGACCGGGATTCGAACCAGCAGTTGCATTTTATTATTCAAATTTAAATTTTAAACATACTGTATATGTAATGGCCAAAGCAAGTATATATTATATTTAATATATACATTTGAATAATAAAATTGATTAGTAACCACTTCGATACTAATGAAGCCTTTTCCATCACAAACCACAACAGATCCCTCACAAGTCATTCTTTATATGCAAAAAGGAAATCCCGTCCTTTACAAAACCAAACACTTCCCATCATCACGTACTCACTCATTCACTCCAACAAAAACCGAAGAGAAAAAAGAACAACTGTAAACATGGTGAGAGAAAATTTTACAATTTCAGACATTAAGGCCGTTTCCTCTCACTCAACATATTGTACACTGTACATTTGACATGCTACGGTAAAAACGAATACACGCAATATAACCGCTAAGCAATCCATTTGCTGAATGAAAACAAGAAAATCAGGTGGTCTACTTCATAATCTCCGCTGAACTCCAGATGCAGGACCGAAAAGCTGGTACGCTTCAACTTCATTTCACAGTATCAACCAAAATCAGAGTGGATTTCAGAAGGAAACTGGAAAACGAATCCCAGATGAGTGTTTCCGGAGCGTCCGAGGAAGCTGAGAGACGGCCCAGCCAAACGTCCTCAAGTGTGTCCAGGCTACTGACGTAAGTGCACATGTAGCGGTAGCAAAGACGCTCCTCGCAAGCGATATGTGAAAATGTTGACATCATAACGTGAAGCCGAGGGATGAGCTTTTGCAGCATATCGAATGTCTCTCGTTTCCAGATTCACGTCCTTAAAGGGAGAACTGGTCTCGAAAATCCTGAGTCTGAGCAGCAACTGTGATGTTAAGCTCCAGGCTTTCCTTTAGTTCGCATATATTACTATATATAGAACATTTGTTTTGAAAATCATTTCTGTACAGTGAACGAAAAAAAAAATTGAAACAATGGTGAATAATGCAACTTTAAAACTTGTGGTAAAAATACAGTATGTTTTTATTCATAAGCACCATGTCAGGAACGCCGTAGATTCGCTTCTGCTTTCAACATGTACGCGTGGAATTCAACATCTGAGGAGACAAAGCAAATGCTATTCAAGAACTCTACACGCATGGAAAATATATACAGCACTTGAATACAAATAATTTGTACAATTCAATCCAAACAATATGAAAATATATGATCTGGCCCGACTACGTTTGCATGTACATATTGAAGAGCTTTGTCATCCAATCACCAGCCACTTTGTCAGGTGGATTTCGGTCAACCAATCACCAGCCACTGCTGAACAGAGCTGTCGTGTCCGTTGCTATAGTAACTGAGTGCGTCTCTGAAGACACTCCAACTGGAAAAAGCAGGATAAAGGGAAAAGTGGAAGTAAAGATGAAGATGGGAATTCCAAACTGGACAGATTGACTGGCAGTGATTGGGACGGACCCAGTTGAACCCAAGATGTGAGAAGATCCAGGATGGTATAAGTTTGGGGAACGAGCAAATACAGATCAGAAAGGAAGCCACAAGCTCAGGAGTTACAAGGTTGCTGAAAGTCCATTCGACTAGGAGTCAGGCCAGAAGAAAGAACCCAGACGAAGGAAGCCAGAAAAGTGAACATTCGACTTGCATTGGAGGCATCCTGGACAAATAATGCAGACTGGTGAAGGTGAAGAGCAACTGGTTACAGGGCCCGAAAAAGAAAGAGGAAAACGGGTAGAAGAGGTCCTGAAGGCACTGTGGGAGGAGAAGAGAAACCCTTCCGAAAGATGGATAGAAGTGTCTTCTTGAAAACTCTTTCAAGCATGTGAGATGTTCCTGGAGCTAAAGAATGAGAAGCTGTAGATCTCACATCTGGAACGTTTCAGGAAGTCGACCTGTTAGGTTCACCGGGTTACGTTCTTTCTACAGCTGACCCATCCATCATGTTCAAGGCTGCTCTTCTGAAACGTAGTGAGACAGCAGACATTGCACGACCAGCGAGATTTGCCTCAGCTCAAGTCCATGGACCAGTGAAACCTTCTGTGGACGTCGACCTTTAGAATAGTCTTGGTTCCCGAGACTCGTCTTCATTAGTCCATTTAGGAGCATATCTGAGGTGTTGTGTTGAAGGCATGTGGCCAAGAAAGAAACATATGGATGGAGCCCAGAGAACACCTGGGGCTTCTGGAGGTGGAGATTGCTTCGCCAGCAAGAGGTGCACTGTGATTAACAAAACATCCATGACTGGTGGTCCACAGCAGATGACCCTTTAATGCCCAGAGAAGAGCACTAAGATGCAACACCCAGAAGCTTGGCCATCAGCCTGTATTTAAAATGTCGTGGGGTAAGAAAATATCATTTTTTAATTACCTACTCTAACAATAGATTTCCATTTTGCGGTTTTCAGTTTTGAAACGGTTTTCTTACCGTAGCTTTGTATTTCACATTTTGTCTGCTCCACTGTGAGAACGATCAGCTTCACATGCACCATGGCTGTAACCTTTATCAAAAAGATTAATAAATGACATTAACGCAATGTCCAAATCTGTTTTTGGAAAGGCAGTTTGCATTAAATGGATGTTTTTAGTAAATTACCGTTAAAAAAGTACAATCAATAAAATTTGAAAAATTACATATTTCAATAGAAGTTTGACATTATACAATAACAGATATACTGTACAGGAACTGTAATCCATTCTGGTCTTTAATATGGTTTCACAAAGTGTAGAAAAAAGAAATACTGTACCGTTGTGTCCATTGAGGTGCTGGTGGTCCTCTGTGTGGTCTCTGTAGGCGTTGTGAAGAGACTCCGAGTTGTGGTGATGACTTCCCCTATCGGAACCGTTCCTTATTCTGGAATCTCTCAAACTATGAGTTCTTTCCTCGTCTTCCTCCTTCCTCTTCTTTTTCTTCTTCTTCTTCTTCTTTTTCTTGTGTCGTTTAGAGCTGAAATCTTCATATTTACTAGGTGTTTCTTTTTCGGAGTGTCTGCGAATGGAAGGTTATTGAGATCAGCAAAGCACTACAAAAACATTTTCCTTATAATTAACATTAAGAATCCCCAAAATGTGACTTTGGGGGTGAATGTGAAATAATGTTTTTATTGTCTTGTAGAAAACAAAAAAAAAAAGTTAAATACGAGGTAATAAGACTATTAAACTTTATTACAGAAAGTGTTTTTTTTTTTAATGGTGGTTTTGCCTGACAAATAAACATTAATAAATAAAAAATAAATTAATATATAATATATATATTTTTAATTACAATTAAAAAAATATATATTACAAGAAAACAAATTCACCTGTGTTTGTCTTTGCTCTTCTTTTTCTTCTTGGCTTTCTTGGAGTGGAATTCATCATGGCTTTCTTTACTATTAGTGGAGATGCTTCTTTTCCTTTTGTAATGTCCCGTGACTGGGCTGACAGATCGAGGCGTTGAAGTTCTACACTTTGAGCCGTTCATGTTTGCATTGTGGGACGTCCTGCCATGGCTGTCCTCATGGTGGTGGCTGGAATAATCGTCACGACTACTGTAGCCAAAAGAGCGATGATCATCATTCACATATCTCCTATCTCGGCTCCAGTCCTGCTCGTGCTTGTATCGTCTTGAGTAGTGGTGATCTCGTAGATGGTCTGAAGATCTGTCCCAGTGTCTCTCCGTCTCACGATGCTGCTCTCTACTGGTGGAGCGACCCCTGGTTGGATGACCGTCTCTGTCAAATCGATGGCTGTGTCCGTTGTGGCTCCGGTGTCTGTCATCAAACTCTCTATAAGGTCTGTATCGTTCCCTGTCTCTTTTCATCGAGGAAAAATGTGGCCGCTCTGAAAGACGATTTCGGCCTTCTGGTCTTCTTTCGTCTACAAAGCCAAACTTGCCTGAAGTCGATGACTTTGACTCCTTGAATTTGTCTTCATTAGACCTGTGGACTTCTTTTAACCGATGTGGAGTGGTGTAACCGTATCCTACGTGACTACTGTTGTCGTTTAAGTCTGTCATGTCCGTTCTTGTGTGAGCGGCGTGATTCTGAACGGCATCGACCTTTGAGGCATGAGAGTCTGTGTCTTTAGTGATGGAAGCTGAAGAGCTACTTGACAAAGATGTGGGCAGCTCATGTGTGGACGTCTGAGCTAGGGAGTCAGAAGTAGGATCTGGTTTTTGACCAGACGGAGGAAACCTATGTTGACCCTCTGCACTTGGTGACTTGGGGCTGAAAAATCAAACATAAGATATTATATTCACAAAAGTCAGACCAAGAACTCTGAAGATGATTGGATTCCTCACCTTGAATCACTGTCTCCTGATTTAACGTGGGGCTGTTTGTCGGATCCATTAAACGCTTGCGCGGAAAACCGTGTCGTCTCCGTTGCCTGAAAACACAAATGTTGTTTGCTTCAGATGGAGGCCACAAACCAGTCTAACCTTTACTTATAAAAGTAATGTGTGTCATAATAACACAAAACATTTACCTTATCAATATGACTAAACCCATTTGCTTTTGGCAAGCCATTCTGGGATTTCTGAGGAGGTCCGGACCCATTTTCATGTAAATGCATTTCTGGAAATCCATTAAAACCATTTGAATTTGAGGTAAACTGAGAAAACGAGGAATTGTGGGACTGGTTGTCAATCTGTACTCCATTCCCATTGGCCGTCTTCGGAGTTGGAAAATGCTTAGGCTTTCCGTTCTCCAAAGATCCAGCCACCTCTTGGTCCGATTCTTCTGAAGATTCCTGACCATACGGAACTAATAACGCAGCTGCACTGTGAGTTCCGTTTACCTGCTTGACTTGGGAGAAACTTGAGGAAGACAGTGAGGTGCTGGATGATGAGGGCTGAATGTGTGTGGCGGACGAGGAAGAACAATTCGGACTTGTCTGGGTCTGAGATGGTCTGACAAGTTTGCTCTGTCCGATGAGAAACGTCAACTTTGGCCTCTTGGATGTGTCTAGAATTCCCGCTGGTCGAACAAGCTGGTCAGGAATAGATGCAGACGCTGAGGAGGATGCAGAAGCCGATGAAGATGTATTGCTTGGGCCACAAAAACTTCTGTTGGGTTTAGAGTCACTATGGAATTCTTTTGAAGATCCATTCCCATTGACATGGGAAGAATTCTGTTGAATGCAAAAAAAAAGACAAGCGATAAAGCAATACTCAAACGTGAATACAAAAGTATACTCTGTTTTTAGTACCTTCATCATGTGAGGAGGCAACTGAGGGCCAATAAATGAAGTGGACGTGTACTGAGGCCCGTTAATTTTCAGTGGAATGCATGGTCGTGGAGATGACTGGCCAGGAGTATGGTTCACGTGGTTAAAGTCGTTTCCATTTTTCACGTCCGATGACCTGAACAGAACAAAGAGACTGAAGAGACATTGCAAAAATACTCACTACTGTTGTAATAACATTTACCTGATATACAGGAGCAAGTACGCTTGTTGATTAAGCACTGTTCTGATATCGCTGACGGACACTGAGGAATCGTTCATCTGATACCACTGTCCATTGCTGGCCTGCAAGAGAGGAGTGCAACATCCCAAATAAATACAGCTGCCAGCAGCAATGTGTTTCTAGCCCTTCATGTGTGGTGAAAATTGGCAGATGCTTAAAAGGAAAGATTTTGGTTGTTCCGTGAATCCAGACAATAGTATATCAAATATGCAACAGAACTTTTTGACAAGTTGTGAATGTTATGCCAGTCCACCACTTATGTGTACTAATTGCACGAATACAATTATTTGTAATTAAATAAAGTTTTTTTTATTTTATTTAAGTAGTTATCAATAAAGCAACTCCATATTCCATTTGAAAATATTTCTGTCTTAATAGGACAACAAAACAAAACAAAAAACAAGACTTTAGATCAAATGGGATTTATGAAAATTAGAAATGTGAACAACTAAGTTTTCTTTGATTATGAATGATATATAGAACTCCACTATACCCCAAACAATTTAGAAGTTAAAGATATTTTTGTAGCACAAGTTCTGTTATGTTTTGTCTGTTCGTTGTATTGTCTGTCATTTATTGTGTGGCGACCTTGGCGTCTTGTAAGTAAAATGTATATATATATTATTAAGAGAAAGCCTCGGGAGCAGGATTTACCTTTATGTAGCAGTAGTAGTGTCCAGCGTAGCAACTGTAGCCTGAATGCACCAACACAGCATATAGAGCATAGATTTGTGGTTCCCCGTGAGACTGGGACATGAACGGTCGCATATCTAGACACTCATTGTACCTCACATCCTTGAGGAAGAAAATCAGTAAGATTAAGTTTCTGCAGTGAAAATTACTCTTACTACATTCACATTTAAATGTTATGCACCAACTAATGTTGTGCTAATCTTCCATAGTACAACATTTACCTTTGTAATTTTCCCACCGTTGAAGCTGGCAAACCGCTTTAGTGAGATGGTAAGCACATTGGAAGTGCGATGTATGGTAAATCTCTTTGAGGCTGTCACCATTTTCTTACATCTGTCACAAAATAACAATGTATATGAGAATAATATATTCAAACATACCGATTTGCTCTTAACATGTAGTGGAACGCTTACTTAGAGCATTTATAAGCGTTATCCCCGTCGAGCTGCTCAGGCTTTACAAACTGTTCAAATGCTTTTGTGAGTGTCTGGGCCGTCTGTAAAAAACAAGCGTGTGTATTTTTATTTAAATATATAGAAATCATCAAAATGTTAAAACAACACTTTAATGAGAAATAGTCACCTTTATTTCCAGAGAAATATCTAGAAACGGGTCAAACGTGTCAGAAACTGCTTTACAATTCAAACATTTTACTATGGGGGAGAAAAAAAAAATTACATTAGTCACTACCACAAATAGAGAAAAATAAAATTAAAACTGAATTAACTGAAATCTAAATGAGTCGCCAATAAATGGCAAATCTATTAAACTGTTCACAAAATAGTGATATGGAAACAGGAAAACCTCACCTCTAGATCTTAGATAACCCCCAAATATCTGATGCACAAAAGTGGTCGCCTGAGTTTGCCTGTCCAGTCTGAAAAAGCATAACCACAAAATAAGCAATTTTGTGATCAATAATAGAACAATTTGGATTCCCATTTTTCAATACATACTTGTTTCCAGGTAGGCAGGATTTTTGCATTGCGTCCACAGTATACCGCAGGAATTCGTGGGCATCTTCTTGACTTCCAAATCTAAAATGCTTTCCGATCCCTAAGTGACACACGAAAAAAAAAACCCACTCTTTATCTTTTAAAAAAACTCGTTTAACCTCCAAAATTGTCATGTTTTTATAGCCAAAAGTCTGTTATTGGAGTAGTTACCATATTTTCCCTAACTTTTGTGATAGCAAATACGGAGTTTGAGACCGTACACTCACGTTTTAAATCATGGACCACCCCGATGGGCTTTATGACATTTCCAGAGTTGGCGAAAACTTGGGTGACGTGATTCTGCATGGTGCACATCATACAAAATCCAGGCTCATGACCTGCACATGGGAAAAACATACGTCATAAAGCAATAATTAAAAAAAAAAAAAAAAAAAATTTTTTTCTTTTTGTTAAAGCACACGTACATGTTTTGGAATGCTCTCTGGTCAACATGTAGTTGGCAAGAGGGGCGGTGTAGGTCAGACATTGCAAGGTGGCATTGAGAAAACACGTGTTGCCCAGGTTCTGGAGACCTGCTCCAATGCTGTGGCCCTGGTTCCATTTCAAGCAGAGACGCTCTGGGGGAAACAAGACCCTCTGAGGAGCTGCGATGCCATCCCCATTGGTTGCCACCGCTGCAAAGCAGAATCAATGAATATTAAGAATACAACATTGCATTGTGGTTAATAAAGGTAAAGCCTTGACAATGATTAGATGATGTTCCATCAACAGTGATAAAAGCACTCGCCTTGCTCCCGAGGCCTTTCAACTTGAGTCGTGTTGTTACTACCGTTCACAGTTGCTACATTGGTTGTGCCCATGCAGGCGGTCTTAGCCCTCGACAGTTCAGTGGCAGAAGACCCCACACTCCAGCTTGAACTGCTGCTCTCCATATCTCTGTTGGAGAAAGTTGGCAGGGACCCAAAGTGCTTGCACCGCACTGACTCCAGGTCAGGTTTCTCTGGAGGGTTGTCAACTATGTTCATTATTCATTTTCTGGGGAAACAAGACACAAACAAATATAAGACGACTGCTAATTTAAACTATCTGTTCAACAGAAAAAATTGTGAAAGTGTAGAAAAAAAAAGCACAAATGTTTAACCGGAAAAGCAATTCTAGAAAAACGTGCATGTGATGGTTTGCCAGATTATTCATCAATCCATCCATCCAAGACATTCATTTCTGGGTCAAAGGGAATTGGAGCCAATCAGAGCAACTCTGGGCTGAAAGGCAAAAAAAAAAAACAGCCTGGATTGGTGGCCATAAAATCACAGAACGTGACAGACACACACTCAAACTATTAACTCACAGGGCAATATCCCAGACTATAATTCTCCTGAATGTATTTGGACTGTGAGAGGAAACCGGAGGCACAGATGAAACCCACGCGAGCAACTGCGCTCACCACTACACCACCATGCCACCTCCAGTAACAATTCCACTTTTTCCAATTTACAAGATTATGTAATTTGGGAACAACAAATAGTGTCAAAAAAAGTCACTTTTACTGCAACAATTATAGAGTAGTTCAGATTTGTTAAGCGACGCTCTATCCATCTCTTTTATTTAAGAACAATACTGATAAATGTCACAAGACATTTTCTAACAAATGTTCAGAAAACGAATTTCACAATTGTGTAATGGACTTTTCCCACACAGGATGAATGTGAAGGTGTGGAATTGGAAAGATTAAATTGGAATATTTAATTAAAACATTTGAAAATGTTGTGGCACTGTCTGGAGTTTGCAGCTCACACGCTGCTGGTGATGTGACAATAAAAGTGATTTGATTTGATTCTTCTAAGACCTGCTCTAGACCTGCGTTTTAAAGATTGTATACCTCACTATTACATGCAGAATTACGTCACTCAACAAATCAATACAATGTAAACAGTGTATGTAAAAATTCTTATCTTACTTTTGTCCAAGACAATGTTATGGATGCCCAAAACCTGTAAAAAGCTGTGCGTTTCATAACAAACAGCGTAACTAAAGACATGAAGACTTGTGACTCTTCGTTTCCATTCACTCTTGACTCCACCCATTTTGGCCACAACCAGTCTATTTTTCATAGTAAAAAATTTATTCACACTTATTGTGAGCGCATTAGGCATTTATAAATAAAACTAGAAACTGTATCCATTCATCCACTTCTTGGTTATGAGGAACTGAATTATAAGTTACGTATATACATTAATTTGAACAGATTCTTCCATTTCTAGGTCATGGAGAGCCACATGAACCTAGATAAACACATCCATTCATCTTAACTGCTTGATCCATTTCTGGGTCATAGGGAGCTGGACCACATGAAACTACATAAACACATATATTCATCTCAACTGCTTGTTCCATTTCTGGATCATGGGGAGGCTACACTACCCAATCAAAGCGGGTCAGATATTACTTTCACGTTCACCTATTAGCGGGGCAATATTAGTATAATATTAACGTTGAAGGTTTGAAAGTTAGTGAAAGTTAAACGTGTCGGTTCAGCCGCCAAACCGAAAGTAGTTTCCCCACAGCGTTAAAACTCACAACGATCGACCCAATTACGTAAAGTGTAACATGTAGCACAAAAACCCATGTCATCGATTCTTAAATCGCGTTCATAAATAATCCAATATTGCTTCCATTAGGCGTGCGACATAAACGTGTACGGCTGGGTCCATTCAGCGCGGAGCCCGTGGCCTCGACGGCTTCGTTTCATAGGTTTTAAATGGTCAGAAACCCGTCCAACGAAACACTTCTAAATTAAATGTACCCTCGGTGGCACCAAACCACCGTCTCGTGACAATTTAACAGCGACATTGGTGGTTCCGAGTGAGTTTACATCTAGAAACGATCCTGGAGTGAACTCACTCCCCGCACGTCCGCCAACAGTCGCGCTGTGCTAAAGGCTTCGCAGGCGAGATAGGCCTCTGCCGGGAGTTATTTAAATGCTAGACTCGTTAGCAATGTACTTGAAGTTCGAGTCCAAGTAAATACCTTACGGCGATTTTTCGGTGACACATAGCAGTTGTCGTGTGCGCAATAAGTAGTGAGTGAATTACAGGCGCCATGGTAACGGAAGAACATAACAATACAGACAGAACGCGGCGTGAACATGCTCGCGCACTTCCAGAGGCCAGTGTCCATATCGTGATTATTTCAAATTAACCACGGGACTTGGACTAGCGCGATTTACGCGTATTTGTAGAATTTAAATCACGTGAAAAGCAGGTTTAATCGAAAACAGGTAGAAAGGAGGGGCATGGTATTTAAAATTCACCGGTAATGTGGCCGAGAAGGCAGCGCCGCCGAAAGAGTCGTTGCGAAACCCGGTGTTTTTAATTTCGTGCCACGCAGTGACAACTATCGCGTAGCTCGGCAGCCCCGGAAATCACAGACAGCTTTAAAATGCCATATTTGTTCAAATCGTGCACGTACCTGTACATTTTGGATTAATTTAAATGAGTTCGTCCATTCTAAAATCCAAAACGCGTCCGGCGGTGAACAATGACGTAGTTTCCCCACCAGTCCATCCGGGTACTTGGGTAATATCAGCCAACCCAATGTCGCGCGGATGTGTGGCCTTGCAGAAGCAGCCATCAAGGCAGTTCGACGTTTTTGTTGTTCTTAGCCCCGTCCGGGAAACCCAAAAAAATCACCTTAAAATTACGAATGACATTTTTGCATGTAGAATACCGTCACATGTTCTATCTAGATTCGATTAAATGCAGGTCTGGATTATGCTGTGGAACTGTAAATCGTCCGGTAGGTTGTTAAATTTTTAGTGCTAAATTAATTATTCTGTTTTAGGAAAATTGTTAATTACTTACAATTACCTTGTATTCACTTTATTTGTGACCCACAAAAAGTGATTATGTAGCTTCTTGTAGATTATGTACGTATTCATGTTTAAATCAAGTAAGACCATCCAGTACGTATTAACAATGCATTCCAGATGTACTTAAGTGTTAGTGAAATAAATAAGATCAGTGCATTTTGATAAGTTAAAGGCAGTTGTGATGCTGTGTTTGCTTTGCAAAACTGGATAAAGACAAATGAACCATCAGTGTGGATGTTTGGTTTACTGACTTCAAATAAATATGGCACTCCTTTATATACAAACTGCTGCACTTGTCCATTCATTCTAAAACATCAGATCTGTGGTGAAACAGTACTGAAGAACCAATAGTACAAAATAAAAGTATAATTATGTGTTATCTGAAATGTATAATGCATTTTTAGAAATCTGAAGTTCACTGATCTGTTTCCTAAGCTGAACAATTTCTTCTTCTTGCTCATCAATCTTGCGCCTTAAACTGTGGACGACCTACACAAAGAGCACAAAGTATGCAATTAAAGTTTGATTCTTAAACGCAAGCGAAAAAAAACCCTGTATGTTTTGCTTAGATTTACACATACCATGTCATTGGTGCTGAATAGATCACTCTTTAGTGTTTCAGAGGCACTCGGGCGTACTGAAGGATCAGAGCTGGTCAGTAGTGTAATGTGTTTGGCCAAAACAGGCCATTTTTTGCAAAAGGTGCTGTGGACTTTTCCCTGCCGTAGATCACCCAGTGTGCGAACACGTTCCATCTCAGTTCCAAAGGGGTGGAATAACTCAAAGGCTATCACTCCAATACTGTACATGTCTGACTGTGAACATCAAAACAGCACTGAGCAAGTTAAAATTCTGAAGAAATAATTACTACTAAACATAGTACGTTTTTTTATCTTCACATTAGTATAATAGTTTTTTTTTTTTTTTTTACCTTTGAATCATAGTGAGAACCCTCAAGTTGCTCAGGAGCAGCATAGACAAACGTTCCCACTCCACTTGTGTGACTTGATTCTGAAAAGAGTTGTAATTTTAGGGAAAAACATTTATGACTATCACATCACAGTAGCATTCATTGTCTGAAATCAACATTAACAGTGCTATTTATGGTTTAAAATACATTTCTTTAACCTGTGGGTAAACTTGTTTGAGATGTCGGGGTCGCCTGATCGTTTTTGTCAATTACAAAGTTTTGACAGGCCAAGCCAAAATCTCCTATCTTCACTTGGCACTCGGCTCCATGAAGGAAAACATTTCTTGGCTGCACACAGACATAAAAATGAGAAGACAAAAAGACAACTTTTTATTTGATGTGTGTGTATGTATGTATGTATGTATGGATGTATGTATATATATATATATATATATATATATATATATATATATATACTGTTGATATACACAAAGTATGACATACCTTGAGATCTCTGTGCATAATACCACGCGAATGAATGTATTCCACTCCTTCAAGTACTTTCTTTAAAATATCCAGTGGTTGATCACAATCAACTGAAGCACAACATTCTGTATAAAGTAATAATTTATCATGATTAAAAACGCATATATGATTTTTAGTCTTTATATATTCCTTATTTTTGTCATGTGTTTATTGTTAAAAGTCTCACCGGCTGACACCTCTGTGGTTTTAAAATTTCTTTCTTGTATCCAGTCTTTCAAAGATCTCTCACATAGTTGCATTTGTATATAAAGCATCAAGTGGAACTGCAACAACACAAAGAGACAATAAAACAACTTGTGAAAATGTACATTTACTGTATTACATTTTTATTCTGTAATATAACACAACAATACAGTACTGTGATTTGAAAATAAAAATGTCTTTATTATAAATTGATAAAATGAATCACATACCTCATGTGCCTTGTTTTTGGGCCAATTCGGGGTGTCTATGTCGATGTAAGAGTTATTGTTGTACTCAAATCTGCTTTGGCTGAGGTTTTCGTCAGAAAGTGTTGAAGTTTCCCGTTTAGCAGCTGGGCACTTGTTTATACCGCCGCTTGGTTTTCCCAAGAACACACACGGCACAAAGTTTTGTGGGTCGTGGTTATTTTTTGGGCAGACGTCTCTAGAAGTGGAAGGCATCACAGCGTTGTTGCCTAAAGCAACCAGGTTTTTGTCACTTGTATGGTCAGAGTGCTCAAAAACAATAGAAGACCCGTTACTGCTGTCTGAGGTTTCCTGGGAGTACCTGAAAAACATACTTGCATGTAAAAAATATACATGCATGTAAATTTTCACATTTTGCTATTTTTGATAAAAGATAAATTTTCATCTTACCCATCTTTCTTTAAGGCTGGAAGCACTTGCGAGGTAATAGGTTTTGGATCTAGAAGGAAAGAGACATTTGTGTAACAAGATATATTGTATAATTTTGATTTACACATGAAAAAAAAAGATACTAACTTTTGACCATAGGCTGAACATGTTCCATCCATGCAGTGTGATATCCAACAATATAAGGATGTTGAAGGCTGGAGAGCACCTTAACCTCTCTAAGAACCTGGAACACATTATGTCCAAACAATAATTACACTGCATATGTATTCAAACAAATTAATGTTAATGTCAAACTAAATGAATGTACTCCAGCCATTACCTTCACGCAATCATCTCTTGTTACTTTCTTAATGAGAATTTTTTTCACAGCATACGGCTGACCATCCAACTTATTTGTAACCTACAGCAACACATAAGCAATGGTTAAATTAAAAAAATCTTAATTTTCAATTTTTCTTTATAGTTTACCTTAAACACTTTGCCATATGATCCTTTGCCCAGCGTGGTGATTTCCTCAAATTCACTGAGATAGCGAGACGTTTGTGCTAGGAAAAGCCCATCTTTGGTTCTAGGATTGATACATATTCCTTTAGATGTCTGTTAATCTATTATATTATTAAAGAATATTTTATAAAAGACTCATCACCTCTGGGCCTGGCTTTCTGTGTTCAAATATCGATGGTCCTGGGAAAAAGAATAAAAAAATCAAAAGAATTATAGTTAGTTTGAAGGATAAAAAGCAAGAGAAATACAAAACCCTGGATTACCTGTGGCAAAAGAGAAGAGCTGGCAGCGCGCAGGAGCTCAGTGAAGGCTCTGTTGTGCTGCATGCGGACTGTGCTGAACTCATCGCTGATGGCCAGTGGAGAGAGGAGGTTCATGGAGGCTAACTGTTGACCGATCACTGAAACACGACAGATAGATGCCTTTATTTCAACAGCAGACTGTCTTCCAGCTTAACACTCAGATCAATAAAACTAGTTTTGGGATGTTAAGAAGAAATAAAGCAATGTTTGTATACCCTTGAACAGCATGCGTGAGCGTGTGGGCTCGCTCTCATAAACAAAGCACAAGTGTTCCAGTAGAGATCCCAGCAGAAGTTGGTTGGGGATGGCAGAGGCAAATTCCTGGATAGTTGTATACGGTTTTCCAGCCAGTAACACGTCATGGTTACTGTCCGAGTCAGACGCTGCACCGATACAAAAACATCACACATCACAACATCACAAGGCATTAAAATACACAGAAACTAGTGAATCTTAACCCGGCATTGTACGTTGAAAACATCCCACCTTCTGCAATGACTTGGGCAATCAAAGCCATAATGTTATTGTTCTCTGAATCCATTTTCACACCCCAAATTTACTGTGCTCTTGTACATCTGAGCAAAAATAATATAGAAATGCATCTCCCCAGTACAGCCAGGGTGGGCAGGGTCTAAACAACTTATCAGCTTACAACATTTTCAAGTTAGTAGCCCACACCCCAAGCATCACACAAGCATAATATGGTATGGGGTTGATATTTGCAGAATCCAACTGTGTATTGCGTTATTCACACGAGTGTTACACCACAATTTTCGACTTACTGTCAAACTGGACGTCATCATCCGTCGTATCTGTAAGGCTTAACATTCCTCCTATATGGCGGATTTCTTGTGAAGAAAGGTCCCTTCGGATCTGAAGTTGACGGTCTTTCATGGAAACTAAACTACGTCTAGAACTTTCTTCTGCCATAAGGTCTGTTATGTGAAACACTGGCGCTTAGGATTTAAGACACGTATTTATAACCCAACATTTTGATACCATTTTATATGTTATATGACCGAGTTATATCCATATTTCTCTTCGCCCTTTAAACCTAGGACGAGGTTTAAATCCGCCTGAACAAAAATATCGCCGTAGATTGACGATGACCTGCCATGTTTCAAAAAGATAGGAAGTGTCGGACAATTGTTGAACAAACGAAGGCTGTCACAATTAAAAGCCATCAAATTTGAACATTTCAACATACAATATATAGTTTTCCCCACATATTTCTCTTTTAAATCGTGTGTTTTTTACGAGTGTATTGCATTCAAACCGTCGATTTATCAATTCATGTTTATTTCAAGTTCTTGCATTTGCACACGGTCCCTTTTTCATCCAACAAGCGCATGATGATGAAACTTCAAAATAAAATCGTTAAACCGGTTTACCGGTAATACAAGTATATCATACTAATTATTCCTTTACATGAGCTTTAATTTTTTACAAAATGCGTTATCTCACATAAATGTATTTTTATTATATCAATAGATATATTAAGTAATAAGTGATAGTAATATATTAGTAAGTTTAAAATAAAAAAACTATTATTTATACCATACAGAACAGAAAGAGTAGAATATCGTTAACACTAACCTCTGATTTAGATGAGAAAATCTATCAAAAAGTAAAGTATCTATTTTTGATCACGTGAGACAAAAACTTCCTGCCTCATGGCCGTGACGTCCGTTAAACCTGAGACTGGTTGTGCGCATGCGTTAGTTTCATGGGCTCTAGTGGTACAGTTTCGCCATGGTGAAGATTAAAACTAAAAGACTACACGGACTAAAAACTTTAAGCAACAACATTTTGTTCACGTCTCTTGTGTGCTTTGCGTGATGTTAAAAACAATGTCAGACACGTGGTAAGTTCTCGGGGTTTCAAAGTCAGTTGTTTTCAAAGGCAACAAACAATAGAATTCTGGTTTCGCACCCATGTTTTTATAGTGTTTCAACGCTAATAAACGTCTCTCAGCACAGGGTCTGCAGGAGCCATAAAGGCTATAGACAAGCAGTCAGTGCATCAGATTTGCTCTGGGCAGGTGGTTTTGAGTCTAGCCACAGCAGTGAAAGAGCTGGTGGAGAACAGCATTGATGCTGGTGCAACCAACGTCGGTGAGTATAAAACATCCGAAAAAGAAAATTGTGCTGAGATTACATCCATTTGTCCATCCATTTTCTGAAACGCTTTTTCCATTGTTGGGTCATCTGGATCTGGAGCCAATCCCAGCCTCTCAGATTGAAGGCTTGATATAGACATTGAAAAAAAAAAATTAAATTCTTTGTCTTGTGTTCACTGTTGTTGACTGTCATGCTGTTCTGTCTAGTAAGTTTCCTTATATATCTTGTGTTGACATCTGCTGTAGCCTATTGTAGACAAATTGCTTCACTTGCTCCTCTTTTTGTAAGTCGCTTTGGAAAAAGCGTCTGCCAAATGACTGTAAAGTAAAGTAAAGACATTGGTGGTCAACCAATAACAGAACAGGACACACATTCACACCCCTGAGCATTTTCCAAATCTTCTGACGTTTCTGGACTGTGGAAGGAAAACCACACAACTTCAACGAGAATATGCATTTGACATTTGATCACTTGTACTTTTCTTTACAGATGTCAAACTAAAAGACAATGGTGCCGAATTGGTTGAAGTGTCTGATAACGGGAAAGGCGTTGAGGAGATAAACTATGAAGGACTTAGTAAGTTTCCAAAAAGGTTTGAAATTTCTCAAAAATATATTGTAATCTGGGAAAATCCTCATAAAAAAAAAAAATAATCCACATTTTCAGCTTTAAAACACCACACTTCCAAACTACAGGAGTTTTCCGACTTGATCCATGTGGAGACATTTGGCTTTCGTGGGGAAGCTCTCAGCTCACTCTGTGCCCTCAGGTAACATTTTAATTTAGACGTCTAATGGTTTATATTGTATATTCTTGCCATCTCTAATCCAGAAATCTAATTGTCTCTCCTCAGTGATCTGAGCATTGCCACATGTCATGTGACTGATCAAATCGGAGCTCGGCTTGTGTTTGACCATAACGGTCGCCTCGTTCAACGCACCCCTCATCCTCGCCAACATGGCACCACTGTCACCCTGCAGAAACTCTTCTACACGCTACCTGTTCGCCACAAGGAGTTCCAGCGCAATATTAAAAAGGTTTGATGGAAATGATAGCTTAATAGATTTTGAAGGTACTTACCCTGGAGATTTCCCACAGGAATATTCCAAGATGATTTTTGTCTTGCAATCGTACTGTATTATTTCCACTGGTGTTCGCGTCACATGCAGCAATCAGACCGGGCAAGGAAAGCGCAGCACAGTGTTGTGCACCAGCGGCTCTAACTCTATACGAGACAACATTGGATCTGTTTTTGGACCTAAACAGGTAAGATCAACGTCAACCACTGGTGAGTTCAGAACCTTGATGGTTAAAGACTTGTTTCAAATCTTCTCCTCAGCTGCAGAGTTTAATTCCCTTCCAGCAAATATCTGCGAGCGAATCGGTTAAAGAAGACTACGGTCTCAGTGGAGTGGACCTTCCAAAAGATCTCTTCACGTGAGTTGTGAAATTAAGATGAAATATGCACTTGCATTTTTTTTAGAAAACCTTGCTAAGCCTTTACATCTGAATATGCCATTGTAAAGTAATGGTTATTGTGAAAATTCCAGGATCGAGGGGTTCGTTTCACAAGGTGATCATGGTGTGGGTCGAAGCTCAACTGACAGGCAGTTCTTCTATATCAATAAAAGGCCCTGTGATCCAGTAAAGGTCAGGAGATTTGTTATTGTGTTATTGGTGTTATTGCTCACTTTTCCACTTGTGTTTAAGGTGTCCAAACTGGTGAATGAAGTTTATCACGTGTACAACCGGCACCAGTACCCTTTTGTTGCTTTAAACATTGTTGTTGCATCAGGTAAGTCAAAATAATAATAATAATAATAATAATCATAATAATATAAATTGAGTTAAATAAATGCTTGAATCTAATATTTTAACATTTTTTAATTATAATATTTTTGTTAAACTATATTACAATTATATATAAACAAAATATATATTGTGAGATTAATAAAATGTGATTGAAATATATACTTGTATTAAATGTAATAAAATAAATAGCAGTTTTGTGATATATTGCAATGGAAAAAAAACAAGTTTATCTTTGGACAATTATTGTTTTTGAATTGTTGTCCAGCCCAAATTGTGATTTTCTGTGAAGCCGAGGCAGTTTGTGAAACCAAACAGATATGTGCCATGATTAAGGTTTGAAACCACATGATAATGTGATAGTCCAGTAAATACCATGCCTGAACTAATCTGTCTTTCTCTGCAGATTGTGTCGATGTGAATGTCACTCCAGATAAACGTCAGATCCTTCTACAAGAAGAAAAGGTCCTGTTGGCGACTCTCAAAAGCTCCCTCATTGCCATGTATGAAACCAGAGTGAACAAAATCGCTCACCATCACGTTCCTGTACCATTAAACAGTACGTAATTAATTCACGTTGAACACAGGAATTAAATGCATATTTTTTATTGAATTGAATAGAATTGGTCGTGCTCTCACAGCTTCTCATTCCCACTGTTTCTCATTCCCAAGGTCTACACAGAACAGAGAAAACTGAACAAGATCATGAAGAACTAGAAGACGTCTCTGAGCGACCTTCTTTCAATTTAGCAGGATTTAGAGAAGCATTTGCGAACCACCAAGCTGCTAAAACAGAGCCGAAAAAGTTGGGTCATAAATCTGTCGCCACTGTTGCTTCACAGAAGAAGATGTTTTCCTTCATGAGCTGTTCTAAGAAGTTGGCAGACGCGAGGCCTTTCAATTGTACGTCGTCGGATTCTGTCAAAAAATTAACTTGTGTGGCTCAATCTAAAAGCTTTTTTCATGGTGATGCCGCAAGTGTTGATGCCAACCAAAGTTCCCGTGAAGAGCCAGAGGAACTTCATGTTGAGAATATAGAGCTAGTTTCCTCAGACGGTAATGCAGATGATACTTCCATCAAAGCAGAGGCTGACGAGTGCAAACGTGCAACCTTAGAAAGTTCTGGACACTTTTTCCAAGACTGCAAATCAGAACATCAGGAAACCATTCCTAGTCCCGAGGCGAAACGAGCAAGACGTGACAATGTCTTTTCCCCAACAACCAGAAGCTCTCCTCTCCAGTTGGACTCACCAGTTGTTCTGAAAAGGAAAACCGCCCTCTTGCCCTTCTCTTTGCAGGAACTAACTAAAAAGATGCGTAAGCTCCAGTCTTCACCAAAAGAACACGATGATCTAGAGCCAAAATATAGACGATTCAGGGCAAAGATCAGTCCTGGGGAAAACCAGAGCGCTGAAGATGAGCTTAAGAAGGAAATCAGGTTTGTCGGACTTGTTCTAATCTGCACTTGTTCTGTTTTTTCACGAAATGTTTGTGTTTCACAGCAAAGATATGTTCAAAGAGATGGAAATTGTTGGACAGTTCAACTTGGGATTTATTATTACCAAGATCAAATCAGATCTTTTCATAATCGACCAGCATGCCACTGATGAAAAATACAACTTTGAGATGCTTCAACAAAACACTGTCTTACAGGGACAGCGACTTATAAGGCAAGTCACTTTTTCATAACTCGCTGTTGTTTCTTTTGTAGCTATGATTTTTTGTTTTCATATAGTCCACAGAGTCTTCACCTTCCTGCGATCAGTGAGACGGTGCTCATAGACAACCTTGAAATCTTTAGAAAGAATGGATTCGAGTTCCTCATTGATGAGGATGGTGGGGAATTTTCTCACATTGGTCTGTTGAATTCCTTCAATACGTTTTTTTATATTTTGAGGTGTTTTTCTCCAGCTCAGGTTATGGAGAGAGTGAAGCTGGTGTCTTTGCCTACAAGTAAGAATTGGACATTTGGCCAAAGTGACATTGAGGAGCTCATCTTCATGCTTAGTGACAGTCCGGGAATCATGTGTCGACCTTCACGAGTAAGGCAGATGTTTGCGTCCAGGGCTTGCCGCAAATCGGTATGTTGCCTAAGTTGTCATTTCTCTCTTTTTTTTTTTTTTT
>CM051500.1:7700005-7738027 GCA_028031935.1 Paedocypris micromegethes | reverse complement strand
TTTTTTTTTGTACTTATTTTTGCACCTTTTTAACAGGATTTTGAATTTTTTTTTTAATTGGATAATTTGATTGAAAATCCTTAATTTTGTTTACAATAAAAATTATTTGAGATACATTTTACATACAATAAAGAATATTTAACCAAGTCTTGGTTATAGTCCTAATAGTTTTTTTATATATTTGATAGGTTAATAATTGTAAAATAGAACTAGAAAATAAACAAATACATTTGCACAGACTTTTTAACTTGATTTTGAAATTGTATTTATTTTAATTGGGTGATTTGATTGAAAATCCTTAATGTTTTTGCACAATGACAATAAAGATTATGTGAGATTATTAAATGTGAAAAACAATAAAGAACTATTTAACCTAGCCTTGGTTATAGTCCTAATAGTTTTTTTTATTTATTTGATTGGTTATTACTGTAATTATACTGTGTAATGGGACAAGAAAAAGAAAATAACAATACAAGCACAAACAATAAAACAATATCCAGCGCTGAAGTCTCTGGATTTTATTTTTGTAAAAAGATCTCACCTTTTAGAGTGAAATCTTTTTGTTATTTTGAGAATATTTGGTTAATGTTCGGTCAGGTGATGGTGGGGACGGCCCTGAACACGGCTGAAATGCAGAAGCTGGTCACTCACATGGGGGAAATCGAACAGCCGTGGAATTGTCCTCATGGTCGACCAACTATGAGACACCTCGCTAACCTCGACATGGTGTCTCAGGAGTGACAGAAAAAACATCACTGCAACCATCAAATGTTTTTACTTACAAGTATATTGTATTATGTTTTGTATTTAAATAAAAATGTTTGCATTAAAAGTGAAATTATGCTAGTTTTGTACATAATTTTATGTTAAACATAATAAAAATGCACATAACATTCAAGAGTAAATTTTGTTTGTTTTTTTCTCACTCAACACAAGTTCTCTCTATTTTTGTGTGTATCTTGTATTCATTACTGATTTCTAACAGTGTTGATATTTTTGTACAGTATTGTATAATGCTTTTACCGTATTCTCTTAAGTTGCTTTTAGTAACCCTGTCTTTATACGTTACACTGGATAAACGCTTCTGCTAAATAAATATTTTGATTTATGCTTTAAATAGTTAATAACATTTAAATAAACGTTTGCGGTATAGTTGCATTTTTATATACAATGTACATTACAATGGCAACAAAATGGATTCAAAAGGAGTGCCAGCTCTGGGGTGATTTGACGTAACTCCTAAACCAATTGTGAAAAGCTGTCTGATGGATCTGTCACCAGAGATAAACGCTGGTTTGTGGTTCTGTGGCCAAGGGGGTTAAATGACGATTTATTACTCTGTGGCGCCCCCTTGAAGAAAAGAATGTAATGACGTGTGGCTCTGTAGTGCCATCCTGAGGACCTCAAGTCTAACATGATGAAGATGAAGACGAGTACGAAAGTCGCTCATGGAGAAGATGAGAAAAGGCAGTTGTGTCGTTCAAAGACTTTCATTTGTATATTTGTTTTGTATTTACTAAACAATGTTTTATTTTACATATCAGTATCAGTTAATTTACACAGATTTCCATTTCTAGTTGTTTTATGTCATGAATTATATGCAATTTGTGTACCAAAGTGCATAATTTCCATCCAGTTCATGGTTCCAGTTCCAAAATAGTGTCTTTACTCTTCGACCTACAGTACAGTATTATGACCGATCGAAAAAAATATCCCGAACGAATTCATTTATTTTAATTGAGCTTTGAACAATTTTGCTGCCAACATTGTACCTCGGCTTAAACATCCACATTTCACCGCGCATTGGATTTTGGCCAATTTGAAGTTGCGTGTACTGTAATGTTCCGTGGCAACGGTTGCTAGGTACGCTTCAGCACTCGGACGCCCCAGCGCTGCTAGGCTGTGGAACGGTAGCGTCTCCTCCAGAAATGAGCTTTTCGGACGCCCTGTCCACAGAAGGGACGTCCAGTGGTGTGCTGGGACCGTCCGCGTCGTCCTCCTCGTTCCTGGAGTCGATCCCTTGCACCGAGGCCGGACAAGCGTCCGCGTCTGATCTGGGTTCCGTCTCTGAAGTGGATGTCACCACGAGCCCAGAAGTTTCCGTTCTTCTGGGAAAGCTCGTAGAAAGGTTTCTCTTCAACTCTCATGAATGCAGTCTTTCAAGAAAGCAAATCAAATATTAAACAGATCTTTTATTGTGCGTATTTGATTTTGTTCACAGATATGACGGTGAAATGCGCGGCGACGAGTTTCATGGAGAAGGCGTGGCTAAATTTCCAGGTGGCAACGTTTACAAGGTGGAAATGAAAATATCATCAAGACAATGTTTTTAAAACGCCGTAAAAACATCATACGTAGTTAGTATGATACATCAGGCATGACCATGCATTAAATTATAACTGTTTTTTGTGATTATTATTTTTTCATATTTAATAGATTTGGATGAATCTGCCATGTAAATAAAAAATAGTAACAATTCAGGCTGAAGAAGCAAAATACACACCAGACATTATTTACTACATACTTAAATTCTGAATAGTTGAAGAATAAAAGATATTGAACGAATACAAATATCGTATGGCAATCAGTTGTTATTGACGTTGATGTTCGTATGAATGAAACTTTTTATTTATGTTATTTCACAGGGAAGTTTCTCTCGTGGGTTAATGGATGGTTACGGTGAATATACCTGGTCTGATTCCTTAAAGTATCAGGTATGTGAAGAGTGAGCATCATGTCATTTTTATGAAGGCTCAGAATTGCATCTAATCCAGCTGTAATATGCTTTAAAAAAAAAAACCTACTCATGCGTCTACTTGAGTTTAACAAATCAATTTCAGGGGGAATTCAAAGCAAACGTCCCTTTAGGACATGGAATATACATCTGGCAAAATGGCAGCACGTATGAAGGTGAAATCTACCATGGTCTTCGTCATGGAGTCGGGACATACACGTGCGCTCAAACCTCGACCGTGTACAGAGGTCATTGGTGTCTGGGCAAAAGACACGGGAAGGTGCGTTAAACCAAAGATTTGGGTTTTTCCATGGTTCACAGAAAAGCATAAAACTGACTGATTGTGCATCACACTGACAGGGAGCAATGTATTACAATGAAGCGGCCACTTCCTGGTACAATGGCGACTGGGTGAACAACCGTAAGGAAGGCTGGGGAACACGGCGGTACGTGACTCTTAAAAACAGCTAAACACTGAAAATGATATTGATGATGATAATATCATCCGATGTGTAAAAAGCTGAAAACCATACAGTATTTGAGTAAACATATTCCTTACAAAAATTACTCCATTACAGTTAGTCAATAACTCCAAGAAGACTTGAGTAAAAGTTGTAAAATAACCAATTTTAAAAGAGCTTAAGTATTTTACTTAAAACTTTTTATAAGGTATACGGTTTATAAGGTTTATAAGGTACAACCGCTAATCCCTTGTTTACGTGATTTAGCTCATAAATAGCATCCAGTACCTTTAACATCCTGCAGATGGCGATTTCGCCTTGTCCGACCAAGAAATTAACTGTGGTAGAAAGAGATGCGGACTTTTGCGCACAATCACAATGTAATGCGTAATGGTAAGTGTCCATTCAAACGTAGTGGAGTAAAGAGTACAGACACTCAATCAAAAACGTAGTCAAGTAGAGAGTAAAAGTTATACAAGTACTGTAACTTGTTTTTATTAAAGTACAACTCAGTACAAGTACAAAGTAGCCAAAAACACTCCATTTACTCAAGTACTTTACATTACTGGCCTTAACATTCTTTCACTAAAGCTACCGTTCTGGAGATGTATACGAAGGACAGTGGAAGAACAATGTCCAACACGGAGAAGGGAGAATGAAATGGATTCACTTGGACCAGGAATACAGAGGAGAGTGGCGCAACGGCATCCAGGTTTGGGATGGACTGTGTTTCGGTTCTTCCGTGATGTCAGCTGACAAAGCTCTTGTGGAAAGTAGGATGGCAAAGGGACGCACACGTGGTTTCGTAAGAGAGTTCCTTGGCCGCAGTACCCTCGTATGAACGAGTACAGCGGAGAGTTTTCGCAGGGCATGCGACACGGCAGAGGACAGTTCTTCTACGCCAGTGGAGCTGTGTATGAAGGAGAGTGGAAACACGACAAGAAACATGGCGAGGTTAGTGGACTGTTTCCTGAAGAAGACTGTTTTTCATTGATGGATCTTTACAGGGGCGTTACATGTTTGAAAGCGGATGGACCCATATAGGTGGTTTTGTCAAGGACTCCATGACCGAATTTCCTCCCTTCACTCCAGGCCTGAGTGGACTCTCCACTCCATTCCCAGACGAGAGTAAAGTATTCATGTTCGCACTAGATTTGTTTGGTTCTTCCGATTTTTGATTTTGTAGAGATGTGAATTGGGCTTGTATGGTAGAGAAGAGGTGCTCAGACATTCACAGTTACAATTGTCTGCTTTCTTGTCAGACTGGTCCAAACTAAACCTGGTTCAGTTGAAAAACAAGCCATTTTTTTTTTACTTTTTTTGGGGAATTTAGGCAGATACCACACCAATGTTTCATCTTCCATGCTATTATTTCTTATCCTCTAAACTTTTCTTAAAAAAAGTTTTCCATCATTTTCCCCATTGGCTTTGAATAACTGACCTTATAATGATTCAAAGCCACTGGGAAGTAATATAATAATAATTGACCTTCTCGCTTCCTCTTCATAAAAATTTTACATTTTTTTTCTTTATGCTTTACAGCAATTAATTCCCATTAACACAGCCCAGTTAGCTTTCCTTGTTTCTAGTGGTCTCAACTTTTATTTTTTCAAAAACGTATTATACATTGAAAACGTGTCTTCTTTTGGAAACATGCGTAGCGATTTAAAAATACATGCGCTTTTAGACTTTCCCACGTCATTTCACCATTATATAAAAACACTAATCATCTATCAAACTTGATTACCAAATTGTTACATTTTATTAATTAGACTGAGGTCACTGAACAAATTCACCAAACACATTCTTCACTTATTGCCATAACACTTATATGTTCACAATATTCGTTTTGCCTGTATGAAAGCCGTATTAAAGAACCACAGTTCTTAACCAAAAAAAAAAACAAATCTTGGTCAAGATCTTGGACCAAAGCAAGAAACTGTAAAGGGAATGTCCGAATTTTATTTTCTTAAACTGTTTTTCCTGTGCACTCTAGGATTATCGCCAAACAGTGTGTCGAAGTCGAGCACCAACTCCTCCTTTCTGGGAACCGACATGGTTTTGAACCTCCAGAATCTGCTGAACGGAACCTTGGAACTTGAAAAAGAACAAGAACTCAAACAGGTTTTGTGAGTTTGTGGCGGCTTAAACGATTGGCTGATGCCTCAAATAATCTCAAAAACCAAACCTGTGACATTTCCAATTATGTAGGTGGAATTTGCTGTGGTGAGACACATTGGATTATTGAGGGAAATCTACAACTTCTACAGCACGCTTGGACGCGAAGAGTCTTCAGACAAAACCTTCCCACTGACCCAAGTGCAGTTCTCTTACCTTCTAAAGAACTGTCAGGTCCACCAACACGGAATCACACTGGCACAACTGGATCGTCTTATCAACGGTACCTTTGGTAAATCCAAAACTATTGGTTCTCATAGGTTCTACAAGTTTGTTTCTCATCGATCTAGATGAGGTCTGTTCTCCGTTCACCACCATTCTACCGCGAGAGTGCATCAGTAACATCATCGTTGCTGCCTATCATATTTTCTACAAAGACATCCAGTGAGTAATTGGCCGATGAGGTCTTATAGGAAGCGAGTACTGAACATCAGACTTGGATGGTTTTAGGTCATCTCACGTACTTGCAGCATGCTTTTCAAGACTCATGAAGCAGAACATCATCCCCAATGCGAAGAACCTGAACGGTATCAATTATACGAGAAGAGATTTGCAATCAACTGATGCATCTTAGTAATCCGCAACCTCTTTGGAACCTCCAGGACTGATGTTTCGTTATCCCGACCGCGCTGCCGTTGCGTGGAACTACACCGAAAGATGTTGGAAGATCTTCCAGGACCTGTGTAGAGCAAACTCGGCCCATCCCGACAGAACTTTGAGTGCGAGGCATTTTGTCTGGTTCCTTCAGGTACAGTCCTCCTTCCAAGTATCGGTTTTGACTTGGCAGATTCCTCACGTTTGAATGGACTTTTGTCTGCAGGACTTGAATTTTTATGACGGTGATCTAACAATAGCCAAAGTGATAGAAATTCTGGACAACCTTGCCATTTGTGATAGAAAACGCTGCAATTTGGAGGTGGAGGTTAGTGTCTGCACGTATTCTTAACCTTGTTGACCTCAGGGCCCAAATTTTCCTGATCCAAGTGGCCCACGGCCCATTAAAACAAACATTATTTTAGCCAATCCAAATCATGATTTAGGTTCCATTTAAAAGCTATATGAAGTAGACTTTACACTTAAGAGTTTAATGAGCTAAAATTTTGTTAAATAAATAATTTAAATAAACAATCAACACCATCTGGAAAGCATGTATTTTGTACAAATGTAATCCTGCACATGCAACACTCTATAAGGTAGTTGCTCATTACTATTAATCTAAAATATTTATACTTTAAAAACACCACGAATTAATTTAGTTTATTACACCACAAATGTATTAAAAATGTTTTGTTTCTTATTTTTTCTTTTGCAATATTAACATTTATGTTGAAAGCTTTTGAAACAGGGGGCTTCTTTTGTCGTTTTAGATTTTTCCTGCAAATAAAGTAAAGATTGCACGCGAAAAGAAAAAAAAATGAAAATGTAAAGCATTTCAAAGAAACTTACGTTTGATATTTTTGCCCATAATATAAACGCATAAAGTTCATAACCATCTTCATTTGTTTGTTTTAAGAACATTTCCATCTTCAAAGGTCTGCAGCTACTTACTCTGATGCTGCTTAATGGGGTGTTAACGCCTCTGCCACCTAGTGGTCAAAGCTGCATTGTGATTCTGCGGCCCTTTTGGATTTTTCTGTAAAAATCTTTTCATCTTTTCTGTAAAAAGGAATCTTTTCATGTAATGTAATCTTGTTTGTAGATGTCGTTTCTGGAGTTTTTTGAGGCTTTGCTGGGCTGTGCTGAATTAAAAGGCGAGCGAAAAGAAACACCTGTCTTAGAGGAGCTTTTACCTCAGGTTTTTGCCACTTTCTTTTCATACTTGGTCAGGCGTAGTTATAAATCAAACTTTTTAACTGTCTCTGGCTTTCTAAGGATTCTAAATGTGTTTATTACCTCCACCATCTCCATTTAGGAGGAGCCTGTTTATCCTGTTGAGATGCCACATGAGGAGAAAACAGATCAGACCCAAAGCCCAGATTTAGTTCCAGGTCTCCAATTTATCTTGAAATATAATTACCCTGCTGCCTAACAAATGATCATCAATTAAAATTTTACAATGATCTTTTAAAGTAGAAGTGAATGGTGAAGAAACAACAGAATTGGAAGATTGGACGCAGAAAGCAAATAGATTCTTCACAAAGTTCTTGTTCCCAGCATATGAGAACATGAAGGTAACATCAGCAGCAGAAAACATAATAGTCAAGGAGCCTGAAACATCCAGGTAATATACATACCACACCTACAAAATAAAAGTTCCAAAAGCTGTAGATCGCAGCAGTGTATGCTTTATTTACAAAAAACACCTTAACTTTACAGAACTACAGAAGTGGAAGAAAAAGACCATGGAATGTGTCCATGAAAGAACATTCTACACCATCCTGCTTTTGTACATTTCACAGCAGTCATTCACAGGACTTCAGTACAAATAGAAATAGTGTATTTAAAAAAGAAATGTGGTTTTTAAAAAAACCCCTATAATATTTTCTTGTATAAAAACATTGTTACTAGGTGTAAATAGTTTTACTGTGTATAATAAAAGTTTCAAATATCAAAAAAAAAAAAAAAAAAATTCAAGAGCAAAACGGATTCTTTTTTGCCGGTGGAGTAAAAGACATGAGGTCACGCTCACACACGGACTGCCGCACTCGATCCTTCTGTTCAGGGGTGAACATCAACAGATGGTCCGACATCTAGAAATTCACATAATCACAAGTTAAATCATGTTTTTAGTTTTCAAAGTCTACATTTAGAGACTTTAACTGTATTAAGTTGTATATGTGAACAATTCCATGACTGAATGCAAACACCATTGAAACCGGAAACAGCAGTGCGTGTAAGAAAAAACATGTCCACCTGATCAGTCCAGGGTGTGAACGGCATTCTGGGCAGTTCTGAGACAGGAGTGTGAGAAAGAAAACCAGTGACCGCAAGCCCAAAACCCATGTGACATTAAGAGTATTTTAGAATGTGACATCCAAACTACCTGTAGGTGTTCCAGCATCCGGAGTGTGAGACCGAGGGCTCTCCATCTCAGCATCCATCATCCCTAGAGAAAACCGCTCTTCAGCGCAACTCTGCTCCGGGGACATGCTGACTCGCACGGTGGGCTGCAGGTAACGCTCAAAGTCCATGTTGGTTTCCTCCTGGGAACAGAATAAGATTATACTGTATTGAGAAAATATTGAAACAAGAAAACCAAAAGGAACATTTTGAAAGCGTAATCATTTTGATATTGAGATTATTTGTACAGCCTTAGTCTTCTATAGATAAATCACAAGAACTTTCAGAAGTCAGAAGGTTGTACGTGCTCATCCCACAGGGTGATCTACATGAGACCATCAGAGTGGTTTAACATTAAATACAGTGATGTACTACATCAGTAATGGCCGACCTGCGGCCCATTGGCCATCGCGTGCCCGTGAAGCCTTTTCTGCTTTTTAATTTCTATATTCACACACTTATTTAGTGATGCAAGTTCATTTTGAAGAGTTTATACTATACACTAATATTACAACAACTTTCAATAAGAGTTGACCTTTAGTCATCTCTGAAAGTCAAATGAATGTACAAGTCATGACCCAAACCAATTTCTGAAAAACAACTGAAGGCATCGCACAAAAAAAGTATTGATTTTGTAAAGCAAAACATTTTGAATATCCATAATTTAGGAATATATGTTGTCGTAAAATTCACAGTGGTGTCAAGTTGGAGCCCAGATTAAGAAAGATTGAGCATTACTGGACTACAAGAATGGGAAAATCACCTCAGGATCTTGAGCTCCCGTCGTTTCTGTGAAGGCTGAAGAGCTTTGGGAATATCAAAAAGATATTAAACCCATCAGTGATTATAATGCACAATATAATCATGTAAGGCTAGAATGATAATAATTTTACCTTTCAGAGAGGATTCCTGCAGCGGTGCTGGGAGAGGACGGAAGAGCAAGATCTTTGCTTGGTGTTGATGGCATCGACATTAAGGAAGGAGATGCAGAAACATTGGCGTCTAGATCCACTGCTTCAGAGGAAGCTGGCACTGAAACGGACACAGCCGGGCTTTCATCATAGACGGAGGTTTCCTCCAAACGCATTGGGACATTGGGAATGTCTTCTGATAATGGGACAGGGAGCTTTGGCTGGCCGTCATGTGACTCCACTGTGCGTTCTGCGTCACCATTAATCAGCGGTTGGTTTGGTAAGGTGGAATGGAGATTTAAATGGAGACAGGCTTGACTGCTGGAGCAGGTCTCTGTGGCTGGGGAACTATCTGAGGTCTGTTTGCGAGCAGGGCTGATCTGGAGAGGTTTGGGTGACTGGGCCGGAAGCTCTGCAGGACGCTGAGGTGTGGAAACCACTGAAACATCTGGATTATCATTCAGTGGGTCCACTTCCAGCACACAGTTAGGAGACGCTGGAGCGACACTGTTAGATCTGCGGGGTTTGCCTGGAGTCTGGAACTTAGAAACCCCACTGATCCGAGATGATCTTCTAACAGGGCCTGAAGGAGAACACAATTTATTTTACCGTACAGTATTCATCAATTTACAAATCTCTAGTAATGACAAAAAACAATAACATTTCTAATGGTTTAATGGACCATTACATTGCACAAGAATAATAAAATACATTTTTAAGATCATCATTAACCATAATAGTTATATATTAGGATTCCTTATAGAAAATTTGCAATGCAAAGTCAAAGTACATTTTTACATGGTGGTTTACCACCTTCTTACCCAAGGGTTTAATGGGACTTTCTACTTTGAAGAAGCCTCCATTAAACACCACAGTCTGTGTAGGGCATGGTGGGACAGAACATGAAGCATCCTGGGAGCAAGTTGAAGCCTCAGCTTGTTGTTCAGCTTGCTTGGCTCTCATAGCGGCTTTTACAGCAGCTAGTCGACTCTTTGCAGCAGTGCTAGCACTTCCTCCTGCTCCACTGCTGTTCACTCCAACGCCAGGGGGCTTCTGCAGGATAAACCAAAAAAAGACCATAAAAATAATGACAAGCTTACCTTTATTAAAGCCTATTTGTTACTTCTATAAGCATCACACTTTTCGGAAATGGGCATTTGTCAATTCACATAAAAACGATTTCCGAAAAAAAAACGAAAAACGAAAAAAAAAAAAAATCCACAGAAGATTGGCCAAAATTTCCCACTTCGGGCTTTGGGGTCGAGACACACAAACACATGTATAGGCCCGTTATGTTGTACCTTATATTAAAGAATTGAATTAATTGTAATTATAAATGTTAAAAAACACTTGCTTACTTTTATTACTTTTCTTCTGACAACAGGCCTTGCTTCCTCCTTCCAGCCTCGTGCTTCCGACTCTTGGAGCGCGTTAAATTTTTTGTTGACATCTTCAACCTTAAGAAAAAAACTAAATCTAAGATTATCTCAGGTTTTTTAGAGATTGATTAGTCATATTTTGCATACACAAGAGAACAAGATGAACATTTTATGGAAATCCTTAAGCAATTTCTTTCAGCATTTTCAAAACATATCCAACCTGAAAATAAACCATCTCCCAAAATCCCTGCAAATCAGTACAGGTTGTTATCTTCTCTCCACGACCCAAGTCACAATCATCCACCAGTCCACTGAACTGGCCAAAACGCTCCTTCATCAATAGCCGTGCCTGACCCACGACTGTTCGCATCTGGTCTCTGGCTGAAGAAAGACAAGTAGACGTGTTACCCAGATACAGATACTGAGAAAATATCAAGTATTAATTAATAAAAGTTAACACTTACTATCCTCTGGTATAGAAAAATCATCAAATCTCTCCTCCCACAATTGTGAAAGTCCAGTCAGGCGCTCAGTTTCGCTGGCCATGACATTTCTATGTGAGGAATAAGTAAACATACTTGTTTTATTATAGATAAACATCTGATGCACTAAATAGATCATAACTCAAAAAGAAATTGTCTCCCCATTTTAAGACACTACCTAAAAACTAATGAGACAGCTTAAAATACTGTATATTTTGAAAGGGAAAAAAAGAGCCTAGTTTGAAGTTACTACCAAGTGAAAAAAAATTATCAATTCATAACCATAAAAAAAATGTGCCACCTGAAATAAGCAACTTCGTGCTGCGGCTCCAAGGGGACCAGAGGAGGTGGCGGTGTTGCGGAGGTAGATGGCTGATGGGAGATTTGTTCGGGAGAGGAAGAGGATACAGAGGCACTAACTGCTACTGGTGGACAGGGAGACTGAGAAGTGGAGGCGGATGGGATTATCTGAGACGGGATGGTGGGATCTTTGGCAGCCTGAAAAATTGTGCTAAGGAAAGACACAAAGAAAACATTCAAATAATTTAGCCATTTCTGCAAGACTAATATCACATTATATAATATCCATCCATTTATACTTCAATAATTACGATGACATTTTGCCCCAAATCATACATTCTATTTAAAACCACTTAAATAGAAAAAAAAAAAAGTATCATAAAATATTTTCCCTAAAAAAAAAGTAGTACAATAAAACCAGTACCTTGAGTGGAAGCAACTAGCTGAACCTGGAGAAAGTGGCACTGGTTCGAAAGGCTTCAGTCCAGTAGGTGGTTGGAACTCAAAATCTTGAGGGGCAAATGATGCTGTGGGCTCTTCTTTTTCCACACCAGCATCAGAAACAAACGCAGCATCACTTTTATCCACTGGCTAAATGATTCCAAGACACAATCGACATTTCAGTAGTATAATTAGCATTAATTAAAGTAGTTACAGACTACCTTACCTTGTCTTCAGAACGTGGTTTTGAGCCGCCTGTCAGAAAAACAAATTTACACATAATACATTACGCAAAACTAGCTAATAAAATACACAATTATGCTATACATAAATGTTACATTAATGATGGTAAACTCACGTTGTACATATTTTACATTTCCTGAAGAGGGCGCTGCAGGATTTTTCAATCCTGAACGTGTTTTGGGAGCCTTGGAATCTAGAACAAAAAACATAATTCCTTTTGAAAGTGTTTAGAAACAAACTGAACTTAAGGGGAAAACTTTTCTAAAACCTTATCAAATTTAAATAAACAAACACTAAACCTGTTACAAGCGTTGATATTTCTGATGGTTTCACTTTGGCAGCAGATCTTGTATTTGGAGCTCTCATAGGCACATCAACTGTTACGAATAAAAGAAAAACAAACAAATTGCTAAAACTTGTCAACATACTAAAAAATGTCAACACAGCGTGTGACAAAACATTGGGATTTAACTACTCTCTTTTTAAAATCTTTGGGGAAAAACGTTCTTCACTCAAGTTCTGCAGCTTATTAACTACAGCAATACAATGGTTTGCTAGTTTAATTCCTAGAATTAGCGTAGTTTAAATGTACGACTGTAAAGAAATGAGTCACTGATTATAGTAGTCTGATAAACTGGAGGAAAAAAAAAAAAAAAAAAGTCAAAAATGTATTGAGCCCTGACATCTAAACTCAATGATGAACTAATCTGAAGGTGGTGACCTGTGGCTGCTCGTCCTTTCGTAGTGGCCGGAACCTTTGGGAGGGATTTGGCAGGAGCTCTTGTGTTTGACATCACATCTACTGCACAGACAGACAGTAGCAGATCATTTCTGAACATTGTAACCTAGAAATATTGATAACCTGCAGGACAAACCTTTTTTGGGAACAGCCTGTCTTTCAACCACTGTCTGTAAACAGAAGATAATTAAAAGATAACTAAAAAGATACCACAATACAATTTAGTTTGAAGCCAATAAATTCAATCAGTTAACACACACTAAGGTTGTGACTTTGATTCTTATGATACAACATGAAACTGGTCATCAATGTATTAATATAAACCTTGCTTTGCATCATTGATCGGGTCACTCTTGTGGATGGGTTGGGCTGTGGAACCTGAAATGTAAGATGAATAAAATTGATGCTTGTGGAAGAACATGATCACTTTTTGATTTGTTTCTCCACATCCCTTACCTTGGCTTTTTTGGGAACACTGGAGTTCACAGGCAAAAATCCCAGTGGCTGTGCCTTGTACAGTCCCACCTTAAAAACGCCTTTCTTCTCCTTCTCTCTCTTTTCCTTCTCTTTCTGCAAAAGCTTGTTTTCTTTGTAACGAGCGAGCATCCTCTTTCTCTCCTCGACAGCCACATTCACACCTACAAGTACATTTATAAATTGCACGCAATAAATATTCTTATACTTATTTAATTGTTTAGCCCAATTAGCAGGAGTGCTGGTAACGCAAAGATTGGGCGTTAGTTTCCAAAGGAAAGCCAGATGTTACTTCAGCGTTTGAGTGTAATGCATCGAACATAAGTGAATGTTAACCTCCAGATGCGTTTCCAGGAGGTGGATTGCTTTGGGTGACAGTTAAGCAGGATGTGTCCATAGACATGTCCATCTCCGGCAGCTGGTCAAGGTGTCTGCGCTGGTTCTGCATCTTCTCGCGATTTTCTTTCCGAGACTCAGATCTGCGTCTGGACATCTTCAGTCGGATCATGGATGCACTGCTGTCCCGCTTGTACAAGTGAGCGAAACGAGACTCCATCCTGTTTTAACAACAAAAACCATCACAATGGATGAGCAGAGTTTGGACAATAATTAAACAAGAAAAACGTTATTATAATAATCATACTTTAATCCCATCAAACCAATACAACGAAACAATATCATGACATAATACAACACACGTTTAGTTTTATTACATACAGTGACATTTAGTTTGCTCTCATGTTTAAAACGTCGGTTTTTAAAACGTAACGTAAATCAACGATCGTCGATAGTTTCAATAAACGTGAAATTAATAAAACCAACGATTGTTGATAGTTTCCATATACGTGAAATTAATATTTAATGTATCAATTTAAATAATTTGCATTCTCTTGGCAAAACGTTCTCGTTTCAAAACGCGTTTCATGAATGAAATGCCATTTTGCTGCATTATTATGTTCTCTTCATTTAAAATCAAAACATTTCCCTTACCTTGTGATTAATATGATTTCCGTAAAATAAAACCTATAAGTAGTATCCAGACAGTAGAAGAATTCACAATTGCAGATCAGAAGTAAACATACAAACGTCTAGCTAGCCTAGCCTAGCCTAGCCTGAGGCGTGCAAGACGGCGGGCTGGTTTTGAAAAGTGAACAGAGCTTTCCGATTGGCTTACTTAGATTTAACCTTCAATGATTGGTTGCTTTTGAATGACAGTCTTCGCTCCGCCCCATTACAGATCTGACCATCATACTGCACGTTTGTCGCCAGTTTAAAATGTTTTTTTTTTTTTTTTTAATACTTTCCAAGCAATTAATCCGCTTTATTCGAGAAAAATAACAAATAATAAATGACATGTGCTGCAGTCATTTAACGACTTTAAAGACTATTTTCAAAATGTTAAGCCTCTTGTTCAGGCCAAAAGTCGAGGTGGACAACACTGACCAGATGTCCAGCAGATATAATCATACAGTCCGGCTTTTAAACAGCTGTGATGCTATAAGCACATTATTCAGCCAAAGCCATGCAAGGTTATACTATCCAGTTGTAACACCCGCTTTTTTGCAAATTCACATTTTAAAAGGTGTCAAACAAAACCTACAGCTATTGACAATGTGTGAACACAGAATAAGCTAATAAAAAGCATTTGTTCTATTTTTGTTATACAGGAACATGAAAATCTTTCAGCTTTATTAGTTACAATTCAACAAATGTAGCAAAACAACCAGTTATGTTTATATTTGTTATATTTTGATTTGCTATATTTATTAGGCATTGTTGTTGGTTTGTCAAGATATGCAGGGCTTTGTTTTTTTATGTCTTCTGCTGGTTGTGGTATTGGATTCTCTTTTAGCTGGGTTCTGGTTCACAGCTCAGCAATGTCAATTCCAAAGCATTCCTTGTGATTTTTCTTCTTTCCATGAGGGGTTGGTGAAGAGTTTTGCCTGGCCTGTCACCTAGGGAACTTCTAGAATTTTCCTAGAAAGTTTTCTAGGATCATCATCAGACTGAGTAAAAGGTTAACGGCAACTTCAAACTCACCTCACTTTCAATAATAATATAATAAAATGTTAACATTATTAATCTTCTCACACATCGGAACCACAGAGACTAGATCTCACTAATAAATTCTACATTTGATTTGGATTAAAATTGGATTAAAAAAAGTTCAGTCTGTGTGTGTACAGTGAAAGACCAAGGTCAGGCCTGCCCAATTGTAAATTACCTTCATCATCTTGACTCAGATTGTCCATGGCATCATCTTACAGCGCACCTTTTAAATATAAAACTCTAGTCTAAAGTCTAAAGGTTTTGCAAGTAAAGAAAATTAGAACCTTGACATTGGATTGATATTTTGAGATCAAGCAAAACAATTAAAACCTGAAAATGTTAAAGAGCAGAGCTTTATGTAAACTTGAAGCTACGAGTCTTAAAACACAATATTGGTGAAAAGCACAAGTCGGGAAAACTTAGATTTAATGATCTTTTAATTCATTAATCTGAATTTCTTCTGTGAGTGATAAATCTAATCTGAACAAATTCTAAAGAAATAAAGAACCCCAAAAGAAAAACAAATCTATATACTTTGCCATAGCTATATACATACAAAAAAGAAATGACAGTAAAACTCAGACTTTATAATTACAAAAAAAGAAAGCACATGATTGTATAGATTAAATAAAACTTTTAAAAAAATTGCATGATGTGAAAAAAAGTATTTTTTTACACTGCAATTATTGCATTACACTGACTCAGTCAGTAAAACCTGAACAGTTGACAGTTTAGTGTAGTGAAGTAGTTCATGCCCATCCAATCTTAGTCCAAGAAAAATATATTATTAAATTGCGATGCACACAGTCTTTTCACTTCCTCTGTAACACAACAAGCAGCCAATGAGAACCCAGGACAAATCAAAGGTTATTGCATCATTTCAATATGCGTAAAAGAACACGGCATACCATTTACTTCAATGAGGTTGGCATTCTTCTGGTTCAAAATGACATAGAGCTCCCTCTGATCAGACTTCTTGCCCACAACCCAGTAATCTGTCATTGCTTTAACAATGATTTCCTCATCTTCATCGACCCTGCAGTAAGACAACGACGTGGTTACAAGTAATACACGATACTGATATGCTGGCATGGCTAAAGATATGACACTGCTTACTGTGCAAAATCGCAGTTGATATCTCCGAGGATCTTCATGAGGTCTGGATGGACGGAGGTGAGGGACACGCTCGCGGTCTTACGCATGTGGATGGTGCTTTTCTCCGCTAGGTTCATGTGGTTGAAGTAGATGAATTTAAACTGAGGCTCCTTCTCTGGCCTACGAGAAAAGTTTTGTAAGATTAGCCGTAATACCACCGATAGACTACTACAAAACCAGTTCATAATGTGAGATTGGCGGCTAGTAAGATGAGACGAGGGACTGTGTCGCACATAACAATGCTGTGCGGCATGCAGGGCTCAGGTAAGATAAGGACACCCTGTTGAGATATGATTAATGGATAAGCTCCGGTAACTGCTTCAGGAAGAGAGATGATACAGTAGACACTTTTATTCAGCGAGCCGAGTGAAATCTTGCCCATATTCCTGTACAACCACTCGAGATGATCCAGTCAGTCGACACTACAACTTAAGAGTATTCAGCATCACTGTGGACTGAACCCATAACCCTTCTGAGTGACACGGATGGTGAAATTATGTGATGAAAGCGTAATACTTTGACACAGATTCATTCATACTGACCCTGATATTCTGCGGTTAATGTTGTACTGTTCACATATGTCAGAGGCCAGTAGTGTAAGTTGAGGGCCAACCAGATTGTCCAGCTTCTCACAAAACTCACGGTTTAAATCCACCGCAGCTGAAGAAGAAAAGAAAGTGGGGGAGAATTGTTCATTTCAGTGAATTTTCTACAATAATTCAAAGAAACAGGTAATATTTATCATAATTAAGTAGTAGAAGACCATATTTACCATTGATCATGAAGCAAACAGCCGCACTCATTGCCTGAATAAGACACAACATGCGGCAATTGTTACTATGACTTCCTTAGATAATTACTTGGAATTAAAAAAAAATTAACTCAAAACATATAAATACTAATGAATACATGAAAAAAAATAAATAGATAAAACAAATGAACTTCCCATTTTAATTTAAAGCTTTTTAAGTTTATGAATGATTAATTAATTGCATTTAATCACATTTTTTTTATTATCAATTTACTGGGGACATTTATTTTGAATACAATTTTATTTGAGCAATTTAGCTCAAACATTTCTAAAAATGCAACATTGCTGTACTAAATTGTTATTCAGGATGGCGAAAGGGTCTTTAAATTGTACTTCCTGGTCCCGACAGGAAGGAGAAATGGCTCTCATTAAGAATGTACTGAACCGGAATTCTCTCTGAATATCTGGATTTGGAAAGATTTGGAAGTCATTATTGCTTTATATTTATTTATTTATTTTTTACAAATAAACATTTTTAAATGCAGTTCACAATATATATAAATTAAAATTACGTTTCATTAAAACACATTTATTACCAGACTAAATACTGTGTTCTAATATGCTTTGAAGATGATGGGCACCGTTTGACGTAATCAAAACCATAAAAAAGAAATACTGTAAAAAAAAAAATGAAAATGTAAAATACAAAACTATTACATTTTTTTTAAATATTTACAAAAACACACTAACCTTGTAAACAATTAAATGAAGCTCTTCATAACTGCCCTCTGTATTCACAAATATCCTGGGAAATCTGAATTTTGCATCAGGGTCACTGAGATTGGCAGGTCCGGTTAAAAATCTGAGGAACACAAATCATTTCATTGTTTAATTGGAAGAATTCACATTTCACATGCTCCAATTCCTAAACAGATTTTAGTCAAATTGGCTGAACTGCAAGTGATCTGAACTTTAAGCCATCATGGCCATCACGAGACTCATCAGCCCTTCTGGCCAATATGGTCACACCAACAATGCTCTGCTCAGACTAGTCTATAAATCAACCTACAATCAGGGAGATGTGTCTGTCACCCACGGCAATCAGATTGGCTGGAGTGAGGTTTGTTGGGCTTGTTTTGTCTTCATCACCAAAGCAATTCAATTACCCTTGTGCAATCTGATATTTGGCAGTGTTGGTTGATCTATGCTGTCTTGCGCTGTGGTTGACTGCTCGTGTCCACACAGCCTCACACCCGGGCAGAAAGGCAGAAGGCCAAATGGCTGCTGGACCGACTCTTAAAAGCAGGAAATATTTGGAAACTTGCCTGCCATAGTGCAAAAGATTCCCAGCTACTTCTGGTCTGAGAGGAGAATCCCTTCCTGCAAGCTGTAGAATGTTCGCACACACGAAGCATGTATTAGCAATCATGAGACTCTGCTCAAGTGATTCAACAAATGTATTGGGGGTAAAACATGATGGGAATAGTGAGTCTCCATCACACCTCTGGCTCCGTGTGCCGGGGAAACAGTGACGTCGTCAAGTATTTGTAGAGAATACGCATGTCGTCTTGTTCTAGTCCGCTCCTATGGCACAAAATCACAGATGAGAACAAACTCTTACAAACATTAACACTAGAAGGTGAATCGGTTCGTTATGCAATGCTCACAATGGTAAAACATTCTTCTCTTATTGTGAAAGAGCAGTTTACATTTACACTCGTGCTGCCATTGCACTGATGCACAGTTACACATTAAAGAGAAGTTGTGATCACTGTTTTTTCCCACGCAGTAGACTCATATAGAAAATTTAAAGCACTGCATGTTTATTTGTGAAACAAGATTTCAATACAACAAAGCATAAAAGGATTTTACGACAACAAGATATTTGATTAAAACGTTTTGTCAACGCCCTGTTTTATCAGCATTCTCCGCAAGGCTGGTAATGAAAATTGTCAGATACATCATGCCCATTCAGACATAAAGATCTTAATATTTTCTATTCAGCATCATGATGTGACTCTACAATCGAGTCTAAAAACATGAAAAGCAAAAACCCGAAAAGATTTAATAGGAAAGAACAATATTTACCAAATCAGCTGGTCATTGTAAAGGAAGGCTGTATATTTCACCAAACTCAGGCTTTCTTCTACTCTATTTACAAAAGACTGGATCTTTAGGTAGGTCATCTTGTCCAAGGGGAAAAAACTGATCCCGCCGAAAACATCCAGCAGGTCACATGACTGAAGGTGAAGCGTCTGCAGGTACTAAAAGACACCAGATGTTCACAAAAATAAGCACAAGCTCAAGAAAATAATTTGTGTGAAGTCTTTTAAAATAAAAATGATCTATATTTATGGTCCCCCAGTAGAGAGTTAGACCTGCCACCCAGGCGTTCTGGTGAGCTCTACAACGGATCAAGACACTGACAGCACAGCTAAAGGCTACCCACTGCTCCGGGTATGCGTGTGTATGCGTGTGTGTGTGTGTAACTTCACTGGAAGGTTAAATGCAGAGCACAATTTTGACACTGTCCCTAGTGGCCATAATGACAAAGTCAGTCAGTCAGTAGTCACTCACTCACCCACCCTAACTACCCCCCCCCCACACCTACCCACCCACTCACAACTTCAGAGGTACAAAAGTCAAGAATTCAATTCAGACACTAATGAAAGAACTGGACGGAACTGTACAACAACATAAACCGCAAACATGGATGAAATTACCAAAGCATCCCTGATAAAGCTGATGTAATGTAATTCGACAACTGGCTGTGCCGAGATCCAACCCTGGTGTGACTTTGCACAGCAGTCAGTGACATTTAACCTAAGGCAGAAATTGCACTTTCCCTGAGAGCTCCGAGGTAGAGCTCAGGTTAGGGAGGGGGTGACGAGGAGGGTTTCCCTTGACCCCGCTTGAATTATTCAGGCAGGTGAGTAAGCATGATGCCCTCAGCAAGGAAACTGAACCCAGGAACCAATAAGCCAAACATGACAGTGCTGGACCAATTAGATTGCTGTCTTCCAGTGCCAAGTGATGTAAATTAAGCTCTAGCAACCACCATACCAATAAAGGTGTTAAACTCATTTTAGTGCTTTTTCTGCTTCGTTTTTCTATGAGCTTATTTATAAAATCAACTTACTGTCATAACAGTTTGAGCAATGTACATGAAATAAATGTGGCCCAAGCATCATAGGCTGAAAGCTGGTTCTTTGAAGGGAAACTTTAGCATGCAAAAGTCAAACAAAGGTATACACTATCTGCTTTTTATCAGATTGAAGGATTGATTTCTCTTAATTAATTCTTTATTTACCCTGTAAAAGAACTTTTCGAGCTTCTGGGTAAGTAGTTCCACTCCACCAGAATCAAATGCCCTGTTGAATGTGCCGTTGAAGAGCTAAAAGAATGCAGAAAAGAAACATCAATGCATTGCTCATTTAATCAAATTAAGAATTATTTGAATAGATAATGAACTTTTTTGTTTACCTTATACATGCCGTAGCACTGCTGTAACACTGACCCATAAACGGAATCCTAATAGATAAATGATTAAATAATTGAGTCACAATTTAGTATTTTGACCACTTTTAAGAAATTTAAAAATATGCTTTGCAATTAACATAGAGGGGTTAAATAGTAACCCATCACTTACAATAATCTCTTCTTCTTGGTATTCTATGGTTGGTGGTTTACCATCTTTGCTTGGTTTTTCTACCATTGGATTTCGAACAACCTTTGCAAATAAAAATGGAATTTAAAGTCTTGGACGTTTGTATGTCTATGGAATATTTCATGAAAAAAAACTTACCATAACCATCCAGTAATTTTCCTCCGGCTCGTAGAAAAACTGTCTATTCTTCTGAGTGTGAAGGGATTTCGCAGGCTTGGTTGGGCAAAAAGTTCTGTGAATAAAAAAAAAATCTTTTACTCAATAAATAACTGAACCTTTTATTCTCAGAAAAGCTATTCTGTATTTTTATACCATCATTATCTCAGTGACCTAACCTGGTGAACTGAACAATGGCCTCACAGAGTCCAACATTTCGTATCTTTTCATTCTTCTCTATTTCAATCGGGTGGTAAAACAGGATTTTCTTTTCTTCCTACAAAGCAAAGGAGGAGCTCCATGATCAAATCCAAAGTAAAAATAAAACCTATTCTGTTCAGCAGTTATTAATAAAAGTTGAAATTAGAAAAATAAATATAAAAAATGCATGGAACTCCAAAAAGAAACCAATTTTGTTTTGTTATGCTCAGTGTTGCAACATATGCTCTTTGAGTAATTGGAGAAACTCTAAGACCAAAAAATTAACAAACAACAACAGTATTCTTATACAGTAAGACAGTAATCCGCCATACCTCCCCCTCACGTGGTCCAAATTTGGGATTATATATAAAAAAACTAAGCAAAGACGGTGTGTACTGTTTCTCTTGCGAAGCAGAGGCCATTCTTGGGCTTAGGGAAAAAAAAACAGATTATTATACTCTAAAAAAGTGTAGTTTATATATGTCCTTATTGACAGAAAAAATAGAAACCGACAATACCTGATCATCAGCATTAGTGTGGTCAGTGTCTATTGCTCCCTCTTTTTCACTAGTTCTGGCATGCATGCCTTACACCTAAAATAAAAGAACTCATATGAAACAAAAATGTACTTTTGCAACCCAGGAACTGCACAAATGTCAGGTAGATAGATAGATGTGCAGGTTGATGTGCAGGTTGATGAGAAGGAGATGGCTGTGAAAGTGGCAGAACCTTCATCTGACCAACACTCAATTCATCTCATACTGAAACTTGTATGCAACTCTTCAATCTACATTTGCTCAAATTATGACGATAAAATACTAGGGAAATTGTAATATTAAAAATGTTTTTACGTCGTCATTTGACGGCACTAAAACGTTTACTGTGTTTACAAAACAGACTTACAAAAACCGACTGAAATTACTGAAATTTGATACTTTTCAGTTGAATATTGAAACGAGATTAATTTTGATATATAAGAATTCGGCAGAATACGTTTTAATAACGAAATAAAGCAGATTTCGAACTTAGAATGTTGCGGACAGGACAGAATCACAAAAAGGCTCGAGCTGGTTAGCGTTAGCAAATGGCGTCCTAAAGCAAACTCCGTGGTCACAAAAGCCTTTCAGCCCACCGATGCTTACCTGTTACACTATGACAACAGAAACGAGCGGCTTTATTTGTTATCTCATGGATGCAGAGCTGCGACCAATGAATATGATGTGCTTCCTGCTCTTGACAGTGGCGTGCGTGTTACTCTCAAATCCGGCCGGGTAGATCTCACGCGCGCTGTCACATGGTTCCGCTTTGTTACCGTAAGCAGAAGAGCTTAATCTGGACTCTGAAATCAGGTTCCACTGTTGTTCATGATTTTACACCAGGCTTACTACTATCTAGGCCGGGTTAACGAGTTGAAGGGCGTTTCGTCCCTGGCCCCATAAACGTTGCTTCCAGCAAAGGAAAAAAAACAGCAAGCTTTGGTAAGATATCTTTGCTTTTATTAGTGCCATATTTCCATGGTGTCATCTTTATATCAATATTTCAACTAGGAAAAATATTTTTATTCCATAAATTCAAAATTGCCTGTCAGCAACGTTATCCTTCACCCGTTATCAGAATAAAATCTAAACACAGCCCATAAACGTTATCTTTTAAATATCATTATCTCAGTCATATAGTAAACTACGTGTGTATCACAATCACATACATCAGACAAACCAATAAGGGGATGAGTTTACATCATCACGTAATATTGTAATTGCCATATAAGCCCCCGGTTAGTTCTCTGCTAAATCGAACATATTGGGTCAAGCACACAGGGATTATGCAGAGAATCTGTCGCCAGAAAGGCACATTCTTTTTTCCCTCACTCATGTGACTCTCCAGGTTTAAAGCAGGAACGACATAATCAGAGCTAAAACTGATACAACTTTTCCAGTTCCATTGTTCTAATGGGCTTGGTGGTAACCCGAGTGGGATATCTGTACCATTCAGTAGCCCTCTTCACTGAAACATACACCCGCTCTCACTGTCTGTCTCTTTTGTGCCTCCGTAGTCTGCCTTACATTTCCGCTCTCCTGTTTTTAGCTCCACTGATCAGCAAATTAACATCTATAAGCACTATCAAATGCATGGGGCTTCTACATATCTCCGCATAATGGAATTAGGTGGCAAAAACTTTTGAAACGAGCATAAAACTTTAGAATAAATTATAGTATGTTTTATTTTTCATCTAATTTAATTCAAATATGGGGTTTATTTCACCGCAGATTGCTTTCAGTCATTGTGAGGTTCATAGTTCATGGCCAGTGAAATGTAGATGGTTTCAGTGCGGAAAGTGTGAAACTTGAATGTTAAAGATAACATGAGCTTTGTGTCCTATCTCTCAGGTGTATCGCAGTGTAGCGGTATATCAGACAAATCACACCCAACACGTCATCAGTTTTAGTGCTTTTATTTTCTTTTCCCTGAAAAAGTTTCGTAATTGATCATCTGTCCAGTACATGAGACAGACATGTATTCAAAAGTCAAAAGATTTACTTTTTTTCCACTTTGAATTAGAAAGAAAATCAGGTGAAAAATTCATGGGAAAGAAGTTGCTGCTGTGGTCAAACAGACGACTGTCTTTCAAGATAACACCATAGTTTGGAATTCTGTTGAAAGAGAGGAAACATCACATGCACATTATATTTATTTACTGATTTATATATACAGGCAATTCAGTTAAGTTAGCAATGTCCTAATCATAACAATGTAATCTACAAATACTGAAAAAAATGACTCACTTAAGTTCACTTAATAAAATTCACATACAATTTTCATTAGCTTTTATGAAAAAAGTATACTATACTTTTGTTACATTTTTTTTTAGAATTTTATTGTTCACAATAGCTGAATGTAACTTAAAGGTTTTTGTATGAAGATTTTACAAGGAAATTTAAGGACATTGTATGAGTTTTTTTTTTTTTTGATCGACAAAGAAACATTGAATTTATTTAAAGGTCTAAAATTAAATGCCTATAAACTAAAGCCCTACACAAATGACATTCCAATGAAAGGTTGTCCAATACAACAGAAACATTACCGTCCACTCCAATCCTGCCATCACTGTTATCATCTGCCGCTGTGAGGAGGCTCTTAATCTCCTTTTCTGTCAGAGTTCGTGCCCCTGGGAAAAATCGCTGAAGAAAGAACCTGATTCACACAGATCCATTGATGAGAAAAAGGGGGGAAAAGCCGTAGAGTTTGATTTATTTTCCCTGTAAAATCTCATCTACAGCTCAGCTGCTTTAGAAACACAGTGCTAAACTCGCCAATCCAATCAAAACACTAAAACAAGATTTCATTCACCTGAGAAGTCCTGTACCTGAGCTAAAACGTGAGCTAAAAATATAAGCCTCAAAGGACCGTTGTGAATGTCGTCTCTCCTTCCCTGGGATCTAGTTTTGCTGATGTCATTACATAATGCAGATAAATCGCTTAAAGCAAGAATGGAACAAAAACACATAATAACTGCATGTCAGTGGATTACATTTAAAAAGGACTTAGTTTAAATGGAACTCTGGTAATACCAGGTTTAACATGGACACTTATTGTAAAGCCTAAATGCTCTTTATTTGCAATAAAGAAAAAAAAAACTGTATTAGATTTTCAGCATCTCTATAATGAATCTAAGTATTTTTTTTTATCTTAGAAAGTGCCTTCTCTGATCTCACTGAACCATATTGAAGCTATAAATCTTTAGAGGAGCTGTGCCTAGAACATGAAAACCTTCCCCTTTTAACCCTGATATAGAGTACAGTCAGATCATAAAACCAAATTGTATGTGTCCTTTAGGTTGCACCCTGTGCATGAGCAATTGGACCGAGAGCTGATATAACGTACTTGAGTTCTCCCTCCTCGATGAACCCACTGTTGTCCTCATCTATGATACCGAACACATCCTTCACCTCTTGAGGGCTTTTCTGACTCAGACCACACATCTGGAAAAACTTTTTGTAACAAAAAGAGTCCGGAGCTGTCAGATAGAAAGAAGAGCATCTTAAAACCCATTCGTCATTTATATTCCTCATTGTCTGACGATTCATCTCCTTCATGGAATCACTGTTTCATCTTGCACATACCTTGGCAGTCTTTAACTGCATTTTCAATGGCCTCAGCTGAGAGAATGGAAGTAAGTGACATATTCAACCTGCAGACATAGAAACGTATAATTTGGTTTATTAACAAATGTAACACTGTAATTACCATTACTAAGAATCTAAATCTTTGTATCACACACTGACGTCATTGAAAAACAACGGCAACGTTGCAACAGCATCGTTAGGTTTGTGCTAAAATTGGAAAATAAATGTAGAAATTAGGTTAATTAAATAGGTTCATTAAATCAGCTCTGTGGTCATTTTGCACGTTGGAGCCCAAATTCATCGATTCTTGAAAATGACTTTAATGCAGGCGTCACTGCACTACTTTAATGCGCGAGGCATCGGTCAAGTTCCCGCGTGAAGGAGGAAAACAGCATCTAACCTGTGCAGACGAGTCGTCGCTGGTCCGGAGTGGAGAGGTAAGGCTGTGTGATAGCGCCTCTCATCCACACTCAACTTATATATATGTATATCTCTATGCTAATGGGACGGACAATGAGCGATGCTTGGGTTACCTGTCCGTGTATCAGATTCTTGTTTCGTGGCTCTACTTGAATTTCTTCACGGACTACTTTTCCTTTACAGTATAAACGACAGCCCGGGAGAACGCAGAGCTAAAAAAATCCGCACTTAGTTACGATTTCGCGGAATTTCCAAAAAAAAAAAAGAAAAAAAGAAAAACTAATTGGTGAGTGTGCGCGCGCGTATTGCAGGTGGGCGGGGTGGGAGACTTATCTCCTTTTCTCTTCCTCTCTCTCTTTCTCTCTTCTTCACTCTGTCAAATCTATCTATCTATCTATCTATCTATCTATCTATCTATCTATCTATCTATCTATCTATCTATCTATCTATCTATCTATCTATCTAATCTATCTTTTTCTTGAGTCTTGACTCTCTCTCCCTTTCTCTCTCTCTCTCTCTCTCTCTCTCTCTCTCTCTCCTCTCTCTCTCTCTCTCTCTCTCTCTCTCTCTCTTTTTCTCTCTCTCTCTCTCTCTCATCCCCCACGTGCAAATTACGGTATTATACTGTAAACGTTTATCAAACTTTATTTGAAACCTTAGGGGCAAGCAACATTACATTGCATAACATTATGAAAACATTTGATTTAAAAATTGCATCCATATTGACCCCAGTGTTGCACATTAGTTTATCTGAATATGTTACGTGTTATGCTATTTTTGTTGTCTTTAAGATAAGATGATAAAAATGTCTATTTTAAAAAAATGTGAAATATCAAGTTACGGCATGTAATGAGTCCTATAATTAAGTCCCAATTAAATAAGGACTACTTGCATATTAAAACGTGTTGTCAAAGTTTTAAACATATTAGTTGTGAGACTGAACAAATAGTTTGGAAAAAGTGATGGAATAATAATGGTATTTCTAACCAATCAATGTTTGGACTGTGTGAATCACCTTTGATCTGCATCACAAGACTTAGTTGTGAAATCTCATCACATATTGTCTGAGCCATATCAGTTAATTAATAACATGTTGTGTGTTACGATACACAATGCTAATGTTTAGCCATCACTTCTTGAAATGTCAAATTCTGCTTTTAACTTGTGGATTTTAACACAGTACCATACATATTTTTCTTTGCATTTTCTGACATTAGTTTGTTTTGTCTCTAGTTAGTCAAGAATCCAATCCAGTTGTCTAATCATTTGCTTGTGAAACTTGGTGTTTACTTTTCTTTTACTTTGTTGCTATTCTGACCAAAATGCCAATGAGTAATGATTGAGCCTTCAGACAACGTGTATTCTGCACCGTCTGCTCTTCAGGAAAATCAAAGTGTATGTTTTGTCATGTTTTAACTGCTATATTGTGAGGGAAAAAAAACATTTTTAATAACACACTGAGTATCTGAACAAATTAAAATATGTCTTCAGTTTGATGCATAGAAAATCAATGCAGTAAAGAAATCTAATCATGAACTAATGTCAGAAGCTTTATCTTAAAACTTAACCATCTTTGGTCTGGCAAGGAAAGACAAGGAATTATACCCAAACAACTATTATATTAGTTTCAGTGAGCTAACTGGCATTGTGACTGAGTAGTAATCTATGTACATTCTCTGATTTACTGTTACGTCCAGATAATGTGTTGTCTGTGGACTGTGATATGTTTTATAAATCACAATTTGATGCATTTTCTGTAATTACATTCAGAATAAAAATTGCCTCCACTAACAGATTTCCCTTTAAGTCAATGTAATGTAGGAAATGTGGTCAGGGGCGACATCTAGTGGCAAATATTGTAATTGCCGGTTCGACTTGAAAAAAAAAAAGAATTAAAATCGTCTCAATATTCTTTATAAATCCGGTCAGGACACATATTCAAAAATATTTTATTTTATAATCCCTGTGCTAAAAACAGCAGCAATGATATTGCAGACACCAACATATCTATAAAACCTTTTCAGTGGACAAAGTTGAGCATGGGATTTTGCCGAGTTGTGTAAAAAAAATGAGCCACCAAAAACATCTGGAAGTCTTGGGCATGTCAGGGGTCAGAAGCAAGAGTGGTCTGCCGTGTGTCCTCTATGCCTTGACCAAGGACTCAAACTCTGCAATTTATAGAGGTTGAGAGTTGGAAGCCATTTATTTAAGTGAATATTGCGAATATTGTGAATATTTACAGTCAGACAAATATATTCTAAAAAAAAATGATTTAATCCCTCACCATCAACTCCAATCTTGCCGTCACCATCAGAATCTCCAGCTTTCAGGAAGGCCTTGGTCTCAGCATCAGTGAGAGCCCTGGCACCAGCGGAGAAGTTCTGCAGGAACAGCCTGGAGCACAATTGTACATCTATCAATCTACAATAAGCAAGAGGAGCAAAAAGATCTAAGAGGAGAATTACTTCAACTCTTCTTCCTCAATGAAGCCGCTCTTGTCCTGGTCAATGACGAAGAAGGCCTTCTTGATGTCATCGGGGGTCTTGGCGGACAGACCAACCTTGGCGAAGAAGGTCTTGTAGTTGAAGGAGTCAGCAGCTGCAGGATCATATGGTTGGATTAATGTCAAAAGCATTATTTGCCTCAAGCTTTGAAACTATTGGAAACCTGATATAGCAATAAAATAAATCAATACAAGAGATCTGAAAATGTGCCATTCAGACATCCTCTGTTGATTAAATAATTCATAAAAAATTAAAAACAGAATGATTCTCGCTTCTTTTACAAAAACAGCAAAACATGTTTTCAAATTCAGATATTCAGCCTTTTCATAAAAGTTAGAGATTAGACTCTACAGTGTTGCAATGGGGCAGATTCAAGGCAGGCTGCTGTGGTCTAGTAGTTGGGAAGTTTGACTTACAACCAAAAAGTTGCAAGTTGGAACTCCAGACCAGCTGGTATCACAACTGAAGCGTCCCTCACCCTTAACCCCATCAGCTCTCTGGACCAAGGCTGTCCAGTGCTCCAGGCTGTGTGTGTGTGTGTGTGTGTGTGTGTGTGTGTGTGTGTGTGTGTGTGTGTGTTCACTGTTTAGATGGGGGAACTCAGAGCACTGTCACCGCACTGACAAAATTAAGGGTTAAGTATATTAGTTACTAAGTTTATTACAGTAGTTTACCTTGACAGGCCTGTAGGGCTGCAGTGACATCAGCATCATTCAGAATTCCACCGAATGCCATGTTCAACCTAGAAACGACATGAGATTGAATCCCACAAGGATGCACAGGATGAAATAATCACAGTGACTTTGTTCGGCTCCATGTCACACTTCTATAAAACTCTGCCACGTTCCATTTTATTGGAGGTGTCTGAATGATAAATCCCACTGTCCTTGCGTCATAAAACGGCGTCCCCGAGAAACGACCCCGAATTCAGGCTTCCAACTTCACACATCCGAGTCGGGCTGGATCGAGCTATCGTGTCGTTGTGCTGTGGACACACTCACCTCTGGTTGTCTTTAAAATTTGGGGATGGATTCGCAGGGATGAAACTGTCAAATGCAGTGACTATCACCTCTGTGACTTCCACCTTATATACCAGTACTCCGCCGAAATATAAGGCATAATGTAACGGACACCGCGTGCGAGGCGGTTGGTTGAAAAGGCGCGAGCCGCAGGCAGGCTGATCTATTTATATGCCCTTAAAAGAAGATGCATAAAAGGTACGTATGTAAATGTCCTCAATATCGCGTGGCTAATAATATACAATGCCAAAACGAACGATTGTTTTTGAAAATAAAACGATTTTGGGGAAAGAAGTCGAGTTCGGGTCCCGAACAACTTTGAGTACTTCGAGTTCAGGTTTCTAACATCTTTGTCAGGGGAGATTGAACAAGGATCGAAACAATGTCATTAAAAACAATGTAGAAAAAAATAATCAATACTATAATTGTTGATCATATTCGATTACAAATTTCTTGCATGACTTGAGAGAATTGACGGGAGATGTGTTGAATTGTGTTTAAAATTTGACAAAATTCTAACCTTTCACTTTGTCAAAAATGATTATACGTTTTTATGCTTTCACTTAAGTTAATAAAGTTAGACTGTTGGAAATCTGAAGTCAATCATATTTTTGGATATTATAAAAGACTCAAATAAAAAAAAAAAAAAATTATATATATATATATATATATATATATATATATATATATATATATATTTGGGACAGCTTTATGAAACTCCTGAATAAAAATTCAGATTATAATAAGTTTTACTGTAAGTGTGTGTGTGTGTGTGTGTGTGTGTGTGTGTGTGTGTGTGTGTGTGTGTGTGTGTGTGTGTGTGTGTGTGTGTGTGGCGTGTGTGGTGTGTGTGTGTGTGTGTGTGTGTGCGAGCGTGTGTGTTTAATATGTATACTTTATACCTTTATAACACTTAGTCAAGTGTAGGTTAGTTAGTAAAACAACATACATTTAGTATGTTTAAAAAAGGCATTATGGAGTGCACAGGGAAGATTCCTTCGCCTCGCTCGTGTAAGTGTGATGTGCCTGTGTGAGTGTAAAGTTACAGCTAAATAAAAATCTTCTCTGTGTGGTGCCTGCTCAAGACACTAGTCAGTTCTGGGGACTTGTGTGGACATTCAGTGAGCATGTGCAGAAACAGTAAGTAGGAGGCACATTACGCTAAAGCTTGTCTTCACAATTAACTTTACTGCTGTAAGATTTACATTTGAATTATCAACATACCTTTAATGTCTTGTCAATGCAGTGTGCCTAGCCTTCTGTGTCAAGTTTCATAATTAAAATTATTTTTATTATTAAGATTCTCTTTTTTTGCTTAGAATTAGTAGATTTCTCTCTTAGACAAACCAATTTACTTGCAGCTTCAGTCAGAATAAAGAGGTAAGAAGAAGGGGATGGGTTTTAAAAACAAAATGTGTTTTTATTTCCTTTCTTTTTTAAAGTGCAAAAGTGATTGTATGTTTGCACACAGGGTTTTCACAATACAATGCAATGAAACAACATTTATAATAAATAGCTTTCCAAGACATTGAACGTGTGTTCTTCGAGTTGAGGAGTTTGCAGGGCATTCATAAATAAATATAAAAAAGATGATAAGTAAGCAGAGCTCTGGTTCCAAAGACAAGGGTCCATGAATGTTTAAGCCTTTACAAGCAAAGCAAACTCTGTGAAAAGAAATACAAGAAAATGGTTCAGTAAAGTTGTTCAAATGTAGCAATTTCTTTGTTTTTTTTTTTTACTATTCACACATTTAACCAAAAATTTAGATGATTATTCAGTCATTATTGGAGCTATTGATGAACTTTGATGAATCAGATTTGAATCTAGTATTTACCCATGAATTTGGAATTTATAGCATATTTTTTAAGTTGAAGTTTATTCAGTTACATGGGATTGTGTAATAAATATCTCACCATCAACTCCGATTTTGCCGTCGCCATCGCTGTCACCGGCTGAGAGGAAGGCCTTTGTCTCAGCATCAGTGAGTGCCCTGGCACTAGCGGAGAAATTCTGCAGGAACAGTCTAGAAATATCAAGGAAAAAGATGTTATTGAAGTGACTTGTGATTTGTAGATATCAAATCAGATTGTGTCGTTTGTGTTTCTCCTACTTCAGCTCATCCTCCTCAATGAAGCCGCTCTTGTCCTGGTCAATGACGAAGAAGGCCTTCTTGATGTCATCGGGGGTCTTGGCGGACAGACCAACCTTGGCGAAGAAGGTCTTGTAATTGAAGGAGTCAGCAGCTGCAAGTAGACAGCAAAAGAGCATTCAGATTTTTCAAATGTTTCTCAATAAATAATGCAGGTGCTTTTTCTAAATCCTGTGCTACAAATCCTCACCAGCGCAATCCTTAAGGGCTGCGGCAACATCCTCGTCCTTGAGAATTCCAGCAAATGCCATTTTGAGATTTCTAAAATAGGAGAAAGACAAATATGATGATACATATAGATGCAAAGCTATTTATCTTACATGTAAAAGTCTAATTTTATGTTTACTTTAGATCAGACAGATACGTTTAGATGCATTCCAATTCTCTGATGATCTCTTCATATCTGATAATCTGAAAAACTCCTGACACTGGCAAACCATTTAGACATACATTGACTAATTCATTTAGTCAGTTTCCCAGCTAGTAACAGTTAAATATGAATTTTGCCTCTAGCTGCAAAACTCATGACGGAAGAAGTGCCAATCACAGAGAAAAATCGTCTAGAAAATTCTTTCAAGTATTTGCAAGTTTGTCCAAAAAAGTAGCAGGTCCTCTGTTCTGTTCAACATTTGCACAATTTGAAATCCTTTTGCCGAAATTCCGTATACATCCTTGTTTTGCTCCTCCAGTTATGATTCCACATATTCCATAGTGGTGGAGATTTGGTGCTGGATCCTCAGTGGTTTCTTTCAGTCAACTCACCTTTGCGCTGCGCTGGCAACTGTTCCACAGAAGTGCGACGGCTACCCAAGCACCCAGGGGCCCGACTTATATACTTTAGTCCTCAGGGCTGTAACACACACCATTTGCTTAGGTTGGTAAAGTTTCGAAAAAATGTGTCCACTAGTCATATAGCCCTATTTTTATCCTTTAAGACCATATGGGAAAAACATGAGCGAGATCTTGGCACACTATGTGCTGTGTTTGATTTAAAAATGAGCAAAGTGGCATGTAAAGTGATATTTCTTATACTTGAAAATTGTTTCATTATAATGTCTGATTTATTCATGGGGTAAATTTTTTCGGCTTCTAAATATTTTTTTTTCCGGCCTTGTTTGATGATTTAGATGTACTGTCATTAAATCATTACAGATACAATTATTTAACTAATACTTTGGTTTCTAAATTGCTTGTTTTTTTTCATTGTGACTGTCAGTTTTCCTCACAACTATGTCCATCTTTTATTTTGGATTACCTCATTTACAGTTTGTGAACTATATTTATTTGAGCAGTTTATGGATTGTGAGAAGAGTGTTGGACAGGTGCAGTGGCAAATGTTTAACATTACTGATGAATAAATCAGTTTGATTTACTGAGAAAATTACAGTGCATGTTTCAAATTCCTTGAAATCCTAATGTTCAAATATTCTTTACTACAGTCAAGCAGCCACCTGTCATGATGACCTCATCATATCCTCCATTCTGTGGCAAAATTCAGTGTACACTTTCATGCACATTTATATTATTTTTATTCATTATTTACTGGAAGTGTATTATATAATAAATATTAGTCAAATTAAAAGAAGCTTTATTGTTATTTCCACCATATAAAGCAGAGTAATGAACAGTGAAATTAGACTATGTTTCTTCACGAAATGCAACAGTTGTGGGACTACAAATAATAAATAAAGATGTCAAAAACAGTTTCACCGACAAGACGCAGAAAGGACAGATGAACTGAAGATGGTGTAAAAGAGGTGTGAAAGGAAGTCCATCTAGATGTAGGAGTTGATGTGTTTCCTCAGCTTCACTCAATGAAAAGGAGTTGGATGCTCTTCACTGTCTCACTGTAAAGAAAACAGGAACAAGATGAGTAAAATGGTCATATAATGTGTGTGAATACATGTGTTGTGTACGGCCATTGCGGTCCGAGGCGGTGGAGTTACCACACCAGGCGATGAAGCAACAGCTCAGGATGTTCTCTATGGTTCCTTTGTATAAGGTGATTAGGATGAATGGTGGAAGTCTTGATTTCTTCAACTTTCCAGAAAGTACATGGACTTTTACAATCTCCATTTGGACTTTGACAGTTTCAGCTGCAATAGTCACTCTGTGATCTTCTGAATCATCAACCATCTAGTAACACCCGTTCATCAACTGTTGCACCAGAAAGTTCCACATCTTCTCTGAGCGCTGACTCGTCGTTCTTGCTGATTAGACCCACCACGGTCGTGTCATCATCAAACTTGGTGATGTCATTTGAATTGAGCATCGCTGCGCAGACATGAGTCAGCATAGGGAACATCAGTGGACTGAGCTCACAGCCCTGTTCTGATTTGGTCTTTCTGAGGTCTCCCAATTTAAATTCATGAGTGTTTTGAACTACAGTAAGATTTGAGGTAAAATGAATGACAATAGCAAAATCATAGCAGCCATGAAATAAATGCTTGAGAGAATTCTGTGAAAAGACATTCTCATATCACACACGGATTATCATGAAAGCACAGTCCACCTGTTGTTTCCACCAACAGCTTTGTCTTTGTGCACGTGCTGATCTACGGCACAGAGTTTGTGCTTTTGTGAAGCTTCACTTCCTGCACGGGCGCGTTTCCTGAGAACAGACGTCGGCCTGCCCGTGTCGACTGCCAACCGCAGGCCGAAGCAATGACAAAAACATCCTTCCAGCGCATTACCTGCCCCTGTGGCCTTGTCCTGCTCCAGCTGACTCTTGTTTGCAGGAAGGCTGTGTTTCCTGTGTGACAGGGATTTGAGGGAGATCAGGGCTGGGCCGCACAGTATCTCCCGTAACTTTGTCCTTGTTAATACAGTAAATCAGGTGAAATCTCACCAAGAACATCCAAGGAAATATTACTGCAAATGCGCCGGAGCTTATGGAGTTTTATGCATATCTGTGTGTGAGTAAATCATTCCGTTTTTAAAACAATAATAATGAAGAAAATTGATACAAACTGGATTGGAACTTTCTTTTATTCTTTCTTGATGTATTAATAGGTGAAATAGATTTGTGACATTATGTTTTACTAAATTGCAATAAGGGATTGTTTAATAATTTGGATGGATTTGGAAATGATTTTGCTCAAACGTTAAAAGTTAATTGTTTTTTACAATTTTACAAAACATATTTAAATCATTGCGAAAACATATGTATATACGTACATACATATACATATATACAGGCAGGCCTTCTGGCAAACAGACAGACCGACAGACGAATGGATGGATGGATAGATAGATACTGGCGAAAATAATAATAATAATGATAATAATAATTCACTCAATTTCTTTATAAAATAATCTACATAATCAGCGTAGATTAGTAGAGTTTTTATCAAGCCATGCTATTATTATGGTTAATAACACATGTATTTTTCTTTTTAAACCTTTTTTTTCTTCAAATTTAAACCAGTATACGTCTGTAACACACCCTGTTTTATTTTAGGATTTTTTTCTCCATGCCAAACGTCTCAGTAACAGAGACAGCTCCTCCGTCTGACCAGGCGCAGAGCTTCTTCTTCTCGTTTGCAATGCTGCGTCCTGGAACGCCGCTCAAACAAATCAGCATTATGTCTGCACACGTGGATGAATGAAATCTCACTGTATGAATGCCTTTTGAGCGCAGTGTCTAATGAAACCTGACGGTGTCTTTCATTAGCGAGGGCAGAGCTTGTGCTGCTGCTCATCTCTGGGGTTTAGTTGCATCTCTATCTATTTCCAGCTGACCAGCTGTGATGGACGCATGCCGAAGAGACTCTCAGGTTCGGTCAAGACGGCGCATCGGTTTCAGTTCCCGCCCCTCCTCTTCCCATCCAATCAATCCATCAACACCAAGCGTGATCGTTGGGGTCAGGATGTTTGTGTGCACATGTATGGACACCCCAGAGTGACCCCAGCACGGATCACATCAGTAGCCGTAAATCTAAAGGTAGCCGCAAAACAAACACATTCAAGTGCATTTGGTCATTCTTCCTTTCAGGCTGATTTACACCCAGATGAAACCGGGCCCAGTGCGACACCTCCCCCTCCTCGCAATCCCACCATTCCCGCTCTGCCCTCCGACTGACCGATGGAAGGGCAGCCTGCAATAACCGTATTTAACTGACTCCATATTCAACATCTGTCGGATACATGAAGGTGCTAATTGAATCGAGTTTCTCTTGTGTGGGTCTGTATGAGTGGCAAGGGTCCAGAGAAAGTCCTGGTCATTCACAATGAGCTCACCAAAGCACTAAGAAGGTATTGGGATTGCATTGCCTCTGTAGATCTGGTGGTACAGTGGGTTGGCATCAAGATGCATCATTTCCCTAAGGATTCAGGCTGGTGATGTTTTAGAAGAGAATATAGTATAAATATTTTCATTGTCCTGGTGCAATAAGCGTGCAACAAAACTAGATGAGCTCTCGGTAACTTTGGGCAAAAAATAAATACATACAGTAAAATTACAAATATAAAGAAGACAAATACAAAGTAACAATATGTGACTAAAATGTATCTGCATGAAATATTTTTCATGCTTATACATTTATATCTTTATATCTTTATCTTTATATCTTATATACTATATATCTATAATAAATTTAAATTTAAAATGATAGATAAATGTATATTTGTCTAAAATGTATATGCATTTTAGGCAGTCAAAAATTAACATGTAAGGAAAGTGTAAACAACCAATGTGTAAATGTAAACACAAAAGTGCACAAGCAAGGGGAAAAGTAAAGAAAAGATAGACACATCCTTTACAAAACTCTGTACATTTTATGAACATGTTACTTTATTTAAATGTAATTTTTTTTAAATGCGCTTAAGAATCTGACGAAAACGTGTGTTATTTGTGACAGTAAATAGGCCATTTTTAATGGGTTGCCTTTTAGTCCAAAAAAGATGTTTTTTTTTTGTTTACGAGTTGTTTGTTTATGAGTTTTATTGTTGGTATATTTTGTGTGAATGTGTTTGCCGAACGTTTTTAACATTTTCTTCAACTGGGTCTCTATAAATAGAGGTTTTCAGAGCGCTTTAAAAGCTGCCACAGCAGAATTATTATGAGATTGAAATCTCAGATTATGAGATTATTTCATGCGTGTTGAACGTGTCAATAGCACATGAGCGATTCAGAGCTTCCAACCATTGGGGTTTCCCTGAGCCGACACGGCCCTGGCTCTGGTTTTATGAGTATGACAGTATCTGTTGGATGAACTTCACACTGCAGAAAGGCAACATCCAGCCATGACACTAGATACAAACACTGGCATCACATTTTATGGCCTTTCTTAAGTGTTTTTTCCCCCCTTTTTCTATTTGAGGTCATGTGTACGTTCGCATGTGGTGGTTTAAATGTTCCACAAAGTGAGATGTCTGCCGGGCTCAGGTGACAGCCGACATTTCTGTTCCGCACCGGCTCCAGACAGAAAAGTCCAGGACGAGGAGGGAATCCAAACCAAAACAATATGAGAGATTTGAAGCTTTAGCTCACCACAGAATTGTGCACAATTATTTTTGAATTCATATTTGTTGTTACACTAATGCCATGATGGTGCTTTACATACAATTGCACAATTTTGATGATTTAAATAGATATGACATAGCCTGTAGACCAGATTAGCATAGTGCTTGCTACATTCAAGTTAAGGTTTCGATTCCCAGAACGGACGCTGTTTGATTGTGGAAAACAAGTCACTTTGTATAAAAATCTGCTAAATGCACAAATGTGAGATACATAGACTCCAGTTTGGGAGAGACTACATTTGTTTGCAAATCTGCAGCTATGTAAACCCGTCATTTTAATACCCCATTTCCTGTCTTGATGTGTTTATGAAAGTCAGATATTTTCCCAATGTCTCTAAGCCAAAAGAACTGGGAACCTGATCCGGGACTGCGGAGCAAAGCCAGGCAGACGGCCCAGACTGACTGAGCTTTTTTATTTTTAAATTATAGTGACACAGCATACGGCATAATCTCCCAGACATCCCTGTCCATATACAGCGGCAGGACACAAAACCACAACATACGTGTGATAGCTAAACCAAGTGTTGACTCGACGTTACAGAAGGTCATGGTGCTACAGTAACTTTAAATATACGTAAATGTGCACACTTTTACATTTAGTGTTATAGTGTATCAACTATACAGGGTTAATAAATAGATTATCAGATTAAGAAGTAATCTAATGATAGCAATCGTCACCCCTTATGTCATCTGTATAACTAATGTTTCAATAATCATGTAAAGACACACAACAATAATAAATGCACAATAAAATACAAAATTTGACTGACTAACTGTATATTTACTTTATCCTTATTTGTCCTCAGACATGTAATAAAGAGAGAACTGGAAATAGTTACAGTGAAGTCAGCCAGTTACAGTATAACAGCCAACTTCCTCCCACTTTTTTTATTAAACCCAAAATCCTCCCACTCTAAATTAGGTGGACCGAGAGTTCACACCAAATCAGCCCTATCTATCTA
>CM051500.1:7651738-7699984 GCA_028031935.1 Paedocypris micromegethes | reverse complement strand
TCTGTCTGTCTATCTATCCATGTATCTACAATCTGTCCATCCCCTGGTGAGCTTGTTTCACTCTATCTCGTATGTGTTCTGTCTGCCTGACGTCTTTCTGTCTGTCCAGCTGGTCAATTGTCTGTCTATCTATCTATTTGGCTGTGTATCTATCTGTCTGTGACAGTCTGTTCCTCCGTTGGTTTGTATGTCTGTTTGTCTGACAGTCTGTTTTATTACTTTAACATGTATTCGTCCGTCAGTCAGTCAGTTTTCTTCATACTTGTTAATCTGAAAAACACACAACTGAGACCAAAAATAAGATGAAACAGAGAGCGTCTCACCAGTCCGGTCACTACTTAACAATAAACAACGTGGCTTTGTATCAATCAGAGAATGTAGGTCATGGTTTTAGTTGAAGCAGAAGCTGATCATATATTTGTGTTTACGGATTCATCTTGGATTACCCGCACCCTTCAGACGGTCCGTACACCAGAGCTGCTGCAGGAGGCACTTCCCGACTTTCCCAAAAAAGGCTATGGCAGCCGAGGCTGACGTTTCATTTTTGTCCCTTTACCCAGAATGCCGTGGGGCTCCAGACGAATGGAGCTGCTGTTGTAGTGGGGCACGCAGCTCGCAGCCCCACTGGCTCTGATTTGCATGCTCAGAATAAGTCCAAAGGCATCCAATTACACAGCTCTCATGGATTGTTTGGTATCACTTATCATCTGTTTGACGGATATGATGATTCTGCTCTTCATGTGTAAAAGGATAGGATGAGGTTCTAGCCCCCATTTTTGTCTGAAGTGTTACCGCTGGATTGGAGGGAAGATCAGTACAAACCCACATGAAGTAGGCAACTTGCTCCCTTTTTGTGTAGCATGCAAATGACACCGAGCGACGGCGAGCAGCGAGGAGAAGCACTGGACTGTAGAAGTTTAGAAGTGAAAGTCTGGTTTAAATCAAGATTTTTTTTTTTTACTTTATTTTAAATTTTATTTTTTTTATTTTAAAGTTTATGTTCTTTACATTCTTTTTTCTTTACGTTCCTTTCTTTCTCTCTCACATACACATACATATATGCACAAATATATAAAACGTGTGTGTGATACACACAGTATATAAATACTTAAAAGCAGCTAGACTGGCAAAGTCTACACACACGTGTGTGTAGACTTTTGTCACATAGCCAGTCTACCTGCTTTTAATACTACTTGAAGTCAGAATAATGTTTTTTTATTTCTTCTTTTTTAATAGTTGTTAAACCTGCTATTAAACCTGAGAACCCATGAAAAGTACCACTACAGCCAGCGCAGAAACCAAAGCTTCATGTACCTTCTTGTCAAGTGTGTGTGATTGAACTACCAGCTGCATGTTTTCTCCTCTTCAGTGTACAGTGTGTGTGTGTGTGTGTGTGTGTGTGTGTGTGTGTGTGTGTGTGTGTGTGTGTGTGTGTGTGTGTGTGTGTTGCCAGCTGGTAACAACATCCTGATGCTGAATGAGTGTGTTGAGGAAAAGCTCCAGCATCAGTGATTTTGTTGCCAGAGGAACACCTTGGGCTTCCACACAGGAAGAGTTTAGTGGTTTTAAAACAGACCATCACACTGTGGCGGTCGTGGCTTTCCACTAGGTGTCTCTAACTAGTAACTAATGTTGTATTTTTCCATATTTCCAACAGAGAGCGCTATGGCCACAAGGCATTTAAACCTTGCAGCAAGACATTTTTGAATGGGAATTATTGTACTGTATTGTTATTATTTTATTTCAATAATAAAACTGAATTAGCTCTTGGTAACCTTGGGCTAAAAATAAATACACACAGTAAAATTACAAATAAAAACGGGCCAACTTCCTCCCACTATCGAAAATGTATATGCATGACAAATAATAGTAAATAGTTTTTTTTTATTTAAAATTATTAAATATGTTTTAATATAATATATATTTATCTAAAATGTATATGCATTTTAGGCATTCAGAAATTAACAAAGTGTAAACAAACAATACATAAATGTAAACACAAAAGTTGAAAGCGAAAAGATAAAGAAAAGATAGACACATTCTTCACAAAACTGTACATTTTTTTGTACAGTTTTATATTTTTTTCAAGAATATAATGTGGTAATAACAATAATATGGTATTTTGCCATTAAATATATGTTTCTGTTTATTTTTAGAAATAACTTGATTTTTTTGATAATTTGAACGTTTGAGTATGCTGTGATGAGATAATTTTGTTCATGCTTTTTTTTTCACTCCACAGCTTGAAATTCTTACCTTTCTCATACAAATCCAAGTACAAATACTTCAAACACTAGTATATTATTATTATTTTCTACAACAATAGTCACTTCATATATATTCATCCCTAAAAAATGCATTACTTAACAATCTGTAAGTAAACCAACAAGATCTTTCATTCAGCTAATGTGCTAATGATAATCTAATGGCTTTGTTTGGTCGTTTTATGTAGAACTGCTAAATAATAATTGTGCACAGTGTTTGCTAGTGGTGTGTGTTTGTTGGTGTTTATTCACAGGGTGTGTAAGAAGTTGGGTGGAGGCTGACAGAAGATGGCTAAACACACACACAACACCAGCTCACAGCAGCGTGGAGCTTCTAGACAAAGAAACAAGGGATTAGTTCTTGGCCTTTTTCCTTTAAGCGTACAGATGGTGTGTGTGCGTGTGTGTGTGTGTGTGTGTGTGTGCTTCTTTACGGACTTCGTCACAGTACTTATTGAGTCAGCTCTCTGAGTCATCCGCTTCAGGGTTGCTTAGTGACAGTGCCGGGGAAATGTTTCCTATTGCGCATTCACTGATGCTCTGATCCAATGTTTATTCAAGCGCTGCAGTCGGAGAGCAGGATAACGGCTGTATTTCACATGATTAAATATGTTTAGCTGTCCACAACCAAACACTACATTCTCAGCTTTCTTTGTTTTTCATGCTACACTTTTCCATTTTATTTTAAAGAGCACTCAGATTTAATAATCGTTTTTGCTCCAAAACAGTCACTAATGCTAAGTGTAATAATTTTATAAATACACGCAGAAATGATAAAAAAAAACATGTAACCTATTAAATAAACAAACTATAGCTTTCTTTTTAATCATGCAGAAACTTAGCTCCTCCCTTGATCATTCATGATATCATTCATGACGCATATCATTATCTACCCATGACACAATATAATCATTCTGATATTATTTGTGATTACATTACTCGCACTTTGCACCACTCACTTTCTTTCAGGTTTACTTGAAAAGCACCAAAGGAAACAACAAAATATGAAAAAGACACGCAAAATAAAACTGATTTAATGTAATGACTATAAAATTAAAGCACCTCCTGCGCGTTTAAAAAGTGTTTTTTTGTTTTTAAACCTCATCATATTTTTTTAATAAAAAACTTTCCAGAAACGTGACTCGGAAACCAAATACAGTATCATGTAAATTTCAGTCAAACTGCATTTATAGGTCACTTCTCTGTAATTGATTTTAAAGATCAAGATCCAAAAAGCATAATTAAAGTAAATTTTCATTGAAATAACGTAGATATGGATCCTTGTCTGGTCAGCTCTTGGGTCATGGAAAAAATGACCTGCCCCTTCTTTCCTCTTTCTGACGCTGCTTGAGTCAGACTGGATTGCACCGGTTCCACGTGGACCAGGCGTGATGACGTCAATGGGTGATGTACAAAAAGATGAAAAAAAAAAAAAAACATATTTGCTTATACATTTTTTAAGAGTTTTAGAAATTTTTTTAAAACCTGCTCATTTAATCAGTTAAACTGGCTATTAATTAAGTTTAGCATTAATAATTAATATTATAAACGGTTTTTAATAAGCAATAATTTAGCTTTGTTAATACTAATTAAAGATTTTCAACTGGTTTGGAGACGCATTCATCCTGAAATGTATTAGTTTCAGGAACTATAAAAAAGAAGTAACATTTAAATAGCTGTGCTTTTTTTTTTTTTTTTTTTAGTCAAATTGACTATTCTGTTGATTATCCATTGTTTTTCTAATCACAGGGTGGAACTTTAATACGCTTATATGTACAGACTTCCACAATGTCTTTATAACCTATAGTTTTCAGACTGGCGTGTTTTTGGACAGTGGGAGAAAACCGGAGCACCAGTGGAAACCCATGAGAACATGTCCACACAGAAACACTCCATTTAGGCCTCAAACACCTATAACTGCCCCATCTTAATATGTTTTATCTTAATAAATATATATCATGAACAGTATTATTTTCATACGTTGTGTGTGTGGTTTTTTTGTATTTGTTTTACCGCTTGCATGATTAATTTAACAGTTTGCTATAGTAAAGCCATACATGTTTAAATAGTGGTTTAAATTAATTTGGTGTACAAATGTTGTTCGCTGGCATCTTTCCCGGTGGAGTAGTTCTCACCTTTGACTGGCCTTGCTGGGGGAAGAACTGTCAGGTGCAGGTGCACCAGCGGCTCCATGTTTAAACAGTTATTTTTACCTTTAGCCTTGAAGTCGTCCAGCTGCCAGCAGGAGCCTTATTGGGCCTGATCTTGTTCGTATTGCCGTGGAACTTGGGTTGGAGCTGTTTTCCTTGGGGATGTTTATCTCACTAGCTTGCACTGGAATGAGCGACTTATTTGTTCAAGAGAAAAGCCAACAGAAATGCAGAAGATGCAAATCATTATCTTATACAACTGTGAAACTGCCTGAGTAGGTCTGGTGGCTCATTGGTTGTAGAATAGGCTACTATCATCTACCCTGGATGCTTGTGTCCCGGAGCAATTACGCTTTTGTAGTGTTTAATGTCTGATGTGTGTCAGGCTTTTTTTCAGCTCTTAACTGTAACACAAGCAGATGTTATCAGTGTGTTCCACTCTCAGTGAACCAAGGGTTGGGATGGAAACTGTTTCCATAGTCTCGGCACACCAGAGCCCAGCTGAGCCACCAGCTCGTGTCCAAACTCTGACCGGCTGACCAAGGCCATCGGCCCGTGAATTCAACAGGTGTGAAATCTTCTTGTTTTCACAAAATCGCCTGTTTGCTCTTCCACACCACGTTTGTTTTGTGTGTGTCAAGCTGACAAACGGGATGTGGGTTTCATTTTAGTTCAGAAAATGAGTACAGTTGCACTCAATAACACTCAACAGTGTGATTAAAACGATCCTGCCGGAGAATAAAAGTTCAGGTGTATATTTCAAACAAGCGTGTTTAATCTGTCTGACACCGCAGTGTGTGACCAGGGTGGCTCCGGCATTTACATGGAGACGAGCCTGAGGATGCTTTCATTAAAGTTCCTCTTCTGAACCAAAATTTGCTTTTGTGAAGCTAAAATTATTTTCCACGACTGTAAAAAATGCTTTTCACATCTTAAAGCCTCTTTTTGGTCGTATTTACAAAGGCAGACTCATTAGTCAGACCGTTGTAACGGTTTATTGACACAGAACTAAAACAGGTTCCTTTTAACTCCTCATTTGCTGTTTTTGAGGAATTGACTAAGTGGTTGCATAAAGCTGATAAGAATATATAAAGCATAATAGAACCATGAAATGAAAAAATATCACAATAAGAGGTGCATCACAATTTATTTGACCAGATTGACCAGCTTCAACTTAAAAAAAAGAAAAAAAAAAGTAAAAGTAAATTTAAAAAGTGTGTGTTTTTACATGTAAACAAAACATGTAAAAAAAAAAAAAAGTAGTTTTACTAGTAAAATCAAATATAAGTGGCTTAAAAACATATTTCCCGCGAAATATTGCACGTTAGATATTCCATCTTTCAACGTCAGGATTATTTTCTATTTTCGTTTGAGGACGTGAGCAAAGTTGCAGGAAGCAGTTCCTGATGCTCGAGTCGAGACGGCGCGCGAGACGCTCGAGACTAAACGGACGCGCTCGTGTGATTGGCCGCAGAAGCGCTACGTGGACATCAGCAGCAACAGGTAGAGCGCGTGCACGCTATCGTCACTCTCGAGGTCGACTGACCGTGCGACCACAGCGCTTCACTTCCTCTCATTATTCGCCTTGTCTTGTCGCTCGGACATCACTTTCCGTTTGGTGGGAATTATATTCCAGGTAAAGAAAACTTTTTTTCCCCCTTAAAAAAGCATTTGTCGAGACCATGTGCGTTTAGCTGAAACGGTTCCTTCGGTTTTTTTCACTGTATTAGTGTAAATTTATTCAACCATTTTTTTTGGTCTTTCGCAGAAATGTATATTTATATTTATAATATTATTACATTTCCTGAACTTTTAATAATTCTGATAATTATGTATTCTTATATGAATACATATCTTATAATAATGTACTTTAGATGCATATCCATGTATATTTACATACTTTGATTATATACATATATTTTTGTGTATTGTTTCATATATGTAACCTGTATTGTATATACCGTATTGTAAATATGTCCCTATATTTTAGATCATATTAATATATGACTACATCTACCCCAGTATTAATAAATACTCCACTTTAATGGACACTGTCCCACAGGACCTACACCAGGGTGTGGGCGAGACAAGTATGAAGTCCAAAGGAAAAGGCTCAAAACGGGTCAGACAGTCTTGGACGGAGCACGACGACCCAGACTTTACACTGGAAACGGAGCCAGGTTCCAGTGAGCAGGAGGGTTCAGAGGCGTCTGTGAGGCTCGGGGGAACATGGAGGACGATGAGGAACGGTGTGGGTAAACGGCGCAAGAGACAACGGGGCAGCGCCAAGGAGCGCAACGTCCGGAGGCTGGAGAGTAACGAGAGAGAGAGGCAGAGGATGCACAAACTCAACAACGCCTTTCAGGCCTTGCGCGAATCCATCCCTCATGTCAAAACAGACAAAAAACTGTCCAAGATCGAGACCCTCACACTGGCCAAGAATTACATCAAGGCCTTAACCACCATCATCCTGGGTATGTCTGACGCCTGCCTGCCTCACGAGGAGTCTCACGCTTCCCGGATCCTGCAGTGCTGTCAGCAGCATTTGGAGGAAGATGGCGAGGAGGATCTGTCCACCTACCTGAGCCACATTCACAGCTTCGCTCAAGGCAGCTAGCACACTGTGAGACCAAAGGTGAATAATGACGTTGCCAGCTCTTATAAGACGTAAAGAAGGGTCAGAGTTTACATGCCAGCGTGCTCAAGAAGAGCTCATTACATTTCAAATTCAACATTAGTATTACGTTGCTACCAACCGAGTCTATTAAACCTGGCCGCATGTCCTATTTGCTATCTAACGCTTGCGGTGGTGCGGTCATGGAGACATTCCAGATGTAATGATAATGCAAAGTTGACAGAGCTGAAGTCGTATTTATTAAGAGGACGAAAGTCATGCACAACACAACACTGAGGATTCACTTTGCTCAGATTATGACTCCGCTTCAATATTCTGTTCTTCACCACTGATAAATCCATTAGACACTGACACAACAGATTTACAGTTGCAATTTTTGCAAAACATATTTTTATCGTACATATACATTATTATATATTATTTATAAATAATGCGCAAAAATCAAACAATGTGGCATGAATTAAAACTGTATGTTCAAATCCAGCATTAACGTACAAATTAAATAAACTAAATCCACATAAGCATCATAACTCAGCTAAAAATAAACAGACACGTTTGTACTGAAATGACAAGAAAAATATTCAGTATAAATACCTTTACTCTGAACTTTATGCTGCCTTAAAAGGTATATATTTATTTAAAAGAAAATTGGAATTAAAGTATGAAATAAAATGGAATATGCTTACGTATAGTCCCTCTATACTTCATCAAGTGCAAAATGTAGTTGTTTCGGTAACAACCGAAGTGAAACGCTTTGTCAAGTGCCACAGTTCTGCACACTGAAGCCAGCAGAGCAGGAAAGTGTTATTATGGGCTTTTTGTTTTTCAACCGGTGTTTAACCATTCCATATTCTGCAACATTTCTGCAGCTAAGCTGCAAATCCCTGAAAAAAGGTCTGTGTTTGTGTGTTACTCACTATGAAATGCTTTTAGTGTTCTTTCAGTAGTTTGCACTGTGACTCTATTTTCTATTTAATGCCTGTAAACTCCAATAAAGAACTGAAGAAAGAGCAAAGCGTGAATCCTGCTGTGAAACGGAATGAGCAACCGCCATGAAAAACCCAATGAGACTTGTGCAAACGTTTTTGGATTGTTCACAAAAACCAGACCAACGTCAGGGAATGAGTTGAGTTGAGCGTTGATTAAAGGAAGAGCAGTGTGACTAACAGACAGCCGGGTCTCCGTTCACCTCTGACGTGTGTGTGGCGTGTGCGGCCTGGCTGCTGGCGCTGCTGGGTAAAGACGGCATCTGTATGCGCGGAGCCTCCGTGGCGTTTCCCCTCACTGTGATGTGATCCCACCCACCCTGAGGGAAAGAAAGAAAGAAAGAGTACATCACAGCTCCTGCCACTAGAGAGCAGTAGTGCATCAGCAGCTCACCCCAATGCCGTAGTCCCACGAATGGCCTTTAGGTTCCATGGGCAAGACCCCCAGGCGACGACACACGGTCCCGCAGCTCAGGCTGTGACTGCCCTGCACTTTATCCGCAATAATCCACACCTTGGGAAGCGATAGGTGATATTTAGAGGAGAAGCAGCTCGAGTGTGTCTGTATCAGAGAAGGTCTAGACCTGGTCAAGAGGTCCGATGGAGACCTTGCGGACATTATTGGAGATGTGCTCCCATAGCGAGCCCTGGGGGTAGCTGGGGGTCACTCCTTGTCTGTACCAAAGGTTACCTACGTGAACCAGTAGACAACTGAATTAAACATCGGTTCGGTTATTCTGAAATATGAGAAGGCATTTTGATTGGCACATGCCGCTTTCATCCACCGTGCACACAGACGTCCTGCCCACGGACACCTGCTTGAGCTTTTGTCCGGTTGGAGAGGGGATGTGATACCAGCAGTCGCCTGCACATAGAGACATAGAGGAACAGCTTCAATCCTAAAGAAACATTTGGCATCATTGACACGGTAGATGTAAACGTAGTGGCAGTCGTGGTCTAGTGGTAGAGAGTTTGACCTGCCACTCAGATGTTGCGTGTTTGAATACCGGTATGGTGGGCTTCACAAGTGAGACAGACACAAAACTTAAGGCTGCCCACTGCTTCGGATTTGTGCGTGTAATTTCACTGAATGGATAAATGCAGAGCACAATTTTGATATGGTCCCTAGTGGCCACATTGACCAACTCAGACGCTTTACTAATAAAGTGTGAAACAGGGTTCCTACACATTCGGAAAGATAAAATTCAAGCACTTTTCAAGCACTTTCAAAGGTCCATGTTCAAGTGTATCTTGTCGTAAAGATACATTTAAAGTATGGCTGTCAAAATTAGCGCGTTAACGCATGCGGTTAATTTCAAATTCTCAATAGCGATATTTATTTTTAACGCATGATATTGATTCATTATTTCAAACGACTGCACATGTGCCGATCATTAATAAGGTTGAGAAGAGACACTGCTCATAAGATGACTTGTTTCCACAATCCACACAATTAAAATTTCAAGCATTTTCAAGCACTTCGTTTAAAATTCAAGCACTTTCAAGGCCTTGAAAACACATTGGTGAAATTCAAGCATTTTCAAGGATTTCAAGCACCCGTAGGAACCCTGTGTGAAAGCAGTGTTCGTACACTAAAAAATGTTCACAATATGCAGTATACAGTTGCATGAAAAGAAGTACAACTTAACTAGAATCACAGACGTAAAAGGTGTAGTCACAAGAAGTTTGTAATAGTCACAAGAGTAAATAGTGAGTTGGTTTTTCCAGTGTATTTGGGATGTGGTGGTCTACCTGCCGGGTTCTGTGCCGACACGGAGCCCCTGTAAAAAGCAGAGCCGTCCTTAGCAATGGCCCAAACCTGGTGGACGGCACCGATGGAAATGGACTTGAAAGGCTGGTCTGTGCCGACATGCAGCCAGGAAGACCCCTGCGAAAAAGCTCCTTAGTCTGTGACCTTTGTATATTATAAGCAGCTGATAAGTACGGTGAATCTTTCAGACGTACGGCAGGGGTCAGTGAGGTGACGCCCAGGCGGCACAGGACGTCGCCCTTGTTGCTGATGGCCCACACGGGCACCTGCTCCACTGTGCTTTTGGGTCCGCATGGCAGGATGGTGACATCACTCAAGGGGATGGGAGCTACTTCCTGCCACGGGCCGGTGGTTGTCAGCTTACATTTCCTACGATTGAGTAGAGATGTGATTTAATAAATATTTTAGTGCATGACCAATCAAATTCTTTAGTTGTAGATCAAATGAAATAAAAACAAAAAAAAAAGTTCACACTGAATTAGATTTACAAAAAAGATACAAATATCAAAAGAAATATTTAACACAGATATTTATTAACAAAAACAATTTTGATACATAATACACAAAAATTTACATTGAAAAAAAAAATCTTTGCTAAGTATTATCACAACCGTCACAACAACTTTTAGATAAGTGACACTTTTTTCACCAGGAGTCGGTAAAATATACATCACCTATATAAATACTGTATAAAGAAATATACTTTAATCGATTCTTTATAAACCAAGTAGAACAAACCTGGCCCAGCGCCTGCGCCGGACAAAGTCCTTCAACGTTTTATTTCCATGGTATGACCTGGTGAGGAATTATATTAGAGACATTACCAAAAGGTCATTTAGAAAATGAAAACGAATGAAATGTCTACACAGTGAGACTGGAACGATGCTGAACTCACACTGGGAAGTCGGCTGCGTACTGCCAGCCCTCTCGGTCTGTCCCCCCTGGCACAGCGTAGTCAACAGTCCAGTCTGACACCTGCCAAGTATTTGACCAGCAGTCACACACTGAGCAAAACAGGAAATCCACTGGGAATCACAGAAGAGCACAAGACTCAGACAAACCCAAGTCCAATTGGGGGATGGAGTCTTGGTGTTGCTTTTGGTGCACTCCTTCAGTCCAGAAGCGTCGCTCCACATATAACGATCAGTAGGGAGCCCCCTAGTGGAGAGAAAGAATACAACACTCAAAATAACGATAATATGATATTGAATCGAAATGCCTTTATTATTCCCTAAGTTTATTATCCCCACCATGAGAATGTATGTGCATTTATACACCAGAAAAACACAAGGAAATAACAAACATAAAGCATAGACAAACTTTATATTAAATATTTATTGAATATTTATATTGAATATTTTAAGCAAAATACATTTCATTTAAAATATACACAAATTACGTAATAACACATGAGTATTGTATTAAAAAAAACCTCACAAATAAAAAATCTAATTGTACAATTTGTGCAAATTCAATAAAAGCATTTAAAATAGAATTAGTGATAGCACCAGTATTTGGCATTTTTATTGTACCTATTAGTGTAACCGGTCACTGGATTCCAGCGCTGGTTCTCATAGATGTAAACGTTCTTCACGTCAGTTTGTGTGTAGATATTATCGGTACTGCTGGCCAACCCTACACATGTTTGAGTTTTTATTAATTCACACAAAAGCAATGGGTGGTTTAAAAGAGAGAATGAAGCATTTACCCTGAAAGAAGCCCCCTCCATATCCTCCTGTATGGACCCAGGCAGTGTAATCGTAACCAATCCCCCACACCACACCAAGACTGTTGGACTCGACGACGCGCAAATGCCCACCGATCTGACGCCAAAACCTGTTCGAGAAAATCTCATGTTGATGCAGTTATGTAAGAATCTGGGATTGAATACAAATTGTAAACACTCAAAGACCTCAGTGGGACTCACTTTTTGTGTGGTGAAATGAGAAATTGTTTATATATTTATTTATTTTTACTTTTTTGTTAATTTATTTTCCAATGAGACATAAATAACAGATAAAAAAATTAAAGCAGCGTCCCATAAAAAAAAATCGGAATGGACATGTATGTTCTAAACAATAGACAACAAACACAAACTATTATGTTAACGGACAATTCCAATTAAACAACAGAATGGTAAAAAACTAAAACAACGACAAGCAATGTTTCATTAAATTTATATAAATATCTGTATATAATATTTTAGAAATATTTTGAAATAACTTTAGAATAAAAATACATTCAAATCTCATGTTATATATAATAAATTCTGGAATAATTAATTTAATCCTGGAGTTATTTAACATATTTGCGTATCTCTAATAGAGTCAAGTGCAAAACATAATCTCTAATATAAATTATAAATAGCTGCACATTTTTAAAAGTATATTATTATACTTTTGTAATATACAGTACATTAAAATATACTTTTATAAATAATAAAAAAAAAAAATACAAATTCTAACTCGTAACAATAGGATAAACAATAACCGTTATCTTCATAACAATGGGACAAAAAAATGCATCATATTTTCATCAAAAAGAAAATATATAAATTATCTTGTTCTTACATCTGATCACACGGTGTGGGATAAGGAGATGACTCCAGCTCTTTTGTTGGTTCGCTGACGAAGATGTCTCCTTTACAGGTGACCGACCAGATGGCCTGTTTGGACGGAGGGCCCTGTACACCTCTGGAGTCACAGCAGGACACATTGAGCAGGGCCAGCTGACAGAACAGAAGAAGGAACGGTCAGTCAAACAGACCAGACAAACTCCCTGTAGAGCTCAGACTCCATCAGCTCACCCAGTCGTGCATTTCCAGTTCTGTGGCGGCAGCCAGACGGATGGGCCAGCGCTGTTTGGTTCTCTCGGGTGTGTAGATTGCAAATGTATGTTTGGAGTCATTCAGCACCGGCACCAGGATGGTGACTTCATTAATAAATACATGAAGATACTAGTGAGAAAAAAGCATGAAAAAAAGTTAGATTCGCTAGCAAGCCATAAATAACACATTATGAAACTGAAGCTGCTCGATTTTTCCTTTTCATTTATTTATTTTTATGCTTTTTGTGAGTTTGTCACTAGATTCAGATTAGTTTAGTTTGTTTATTTTATCGTTTTATTGGCGAATAATAATAATAGTATTATTGCCATTTCAGCATCTATTTCATCTGTGGGAAATTTACATGACAATACAACCTTTATATAAACATTTATTTTACATAAAACTTAAAAGAATTTTAAGAGTATTTAAGACAGTACTGCTAATTTTTTGACAGTATTTTTGGTCATGTTCTTAATTTCTGGAGTACTACATACGCACTACATAAAGAGAACTATTTTGCGGGTGCTTTACTACCTTCTTCTCATCGTTGAAGGTGTAGTAGATGAACAGAATTCCGTCTTTGTTGCCCTCAGCTCCAGAGAACTGCTCCAGTGCAAACTTTACATCCACCCACTTGTGGGGCTTCCAGTCTCGCCACCACTGCATAGACCCCTTCTTCACCCACACGGACTGTAGAGAGAGCATCAAATGTGTCTGTGAGCTCTGTTTATGGTTCAAAGCCACATGATTCTAACACAGCAGTGCCCAACCTTCCATGATAGTTGCAAAACTAGACTTTTATGTGAATTTTTTGTGAATATATAAAAATGTGTGTATATATAAATAAAAAATTGATGTATAAAATCTGTCTTGTTGTTGAATTGTGATGAAATTCAAGTAATCAAAGATCAATTATTGTCAATAATAAACAATAATAATCCAATGTACATTTTTCTAGAGTCTATTGCAGAAACCAAACGTATGTGCCCTTTTCAGCTTTTCCTTTTGCAAATTTGGAGAGCCAGTTTATCATAAAACCCCGGTAAAGATTGTCCTCTATATTTGTCCTTCAGACATGTCTAAACATAGCAGCCGAATAAAAATTATTATAAAACTAGTGAACAGAAAAAAAAAAACTAAGGAAGTATGTACAGAAATAAAAGAGCGGCCAAATTCTAGCATTCACGATCCATATTGCGGGGTCACTGTTCTAGCAGGTTCTACGAAGCTCAGGGCTACTATGTCTGCAACAGCTACAGTATGTTGATCAATTCTGAAAACGTCAGGCTCCTAAAACTTAAAACTTACAGTTGCAATATCAATGACAGTCTGCATGAGATCAATAAAAATAAATGGCAAAAGTATCTAGTTAGTACATACCACAATCAAATCAGCTGAGATAAAACACTTTGCCAATCAAGAACTACCTGTTCGATGGCTTGCTCGTAGTGCATGAAGTTCTCCGTTTCTCTCTTGGAGCGTTCACTGAGCTGCTCGAATATCTGCTTTCGCCATGCGGCAGTTTGAGCGGGAGTGATGGAAAGAGACATGGCCTGCATCGAGCAGTTCAGAGCTGTGGAGACCAGCACATTTCATTTAGCATAAAACACTGAGAAAACCTAAAAACCTAAGACAACTGAAGTTGACCTGCAGATGTCGAGGAGTTGAACCAGTTGAGTTGCGAGTGGTGGTCGATCCAGCAGGCTCCGCCGCTGACCCAGGCCCATTTGGGATGCTCGTCTGTCCCATAAGGCTCCTCGTTTGCTAGATTATAAGTTGCTAGAGAAGACAGGCTGCAGGTATCTGCTGCGTCTCCACCAGGACCTACAGCTGAGTGAGTGTGGGCTTCCTCCAGATCCACATTGCTCCACTGGGGGTCGAACCAACCCGACTGGCTTGGAGTCAGAACTTGTGGAGGGGATCCACTGTCTTCGGTGGTTTTCTCTACATGATCCTCCTCCGGGATAGATGGACCAGAAGCTACAGACGGTACGTCCCGCCGACTGATTTGGCCTTCACGGTCAGACACCAGCTCAGAGATGAAACTGTCGCTGGTCACTTTGGGTATGCGCGGCTTTGGGAGGGTCACGGTGTCAGCAGATGGCAGGACTTCCTCACCAGATTGTTCTGTCTCAGGATCCACGTCACTTAAAACTGAAGCTTGGGACTGTAGACGCACCTCACCACCAAAGAAACAACCTGCACTGTGAGACAGAGGTTACAGATTACACACAAGTAATTACAGTACAGTCAAAACACAATATTTAAAAGTTTCCATCAAGGAATTTGTAAAAAATAGTCTGTTATTTTAAGAGCAGTGGTGTAAAGTACTTGAGTAAATGGACATTGCTACTTAAGTATTTTGGCTACTTTGTACTTGTACTGTAACAAAAATATATGCAACTTTTACTCTCTTACTTGACTATATTTTAGATGGAGTATCTGTACTCTTTACTCCTTAACATTTGAATCGACATTTACCGTTACTTGTTACATGTGAAGCGGTTGCAATATTTGCACATTTGAGTTTGACTGAGACTGACTTTTTGTTCTTCTTTTAATCTGTTTTGTTTTGCCATTTTTATTCATTGAGGTGTTACATTTCTGTACAAGGAAATAAATAAATTCTGTGCAAGAGTAAATAAATTGTTTCTTGTTTTATGTCAAATACTCAAGTACTTTATGACTTTTACTTTGAAGTCTTCTTGGACTTGGTATCTTGTATTGGAGTAATTTTTACAGTAAGGCATTTGTACTTTTACTCAAGTATGGTTTTAAGACACTCTACACCACTGATTAAGAGCGCATTACATTTTGAGTTGCTCATTTAACATGATCGACGTGTTCATTAGATATATACAGTATATACAGTATATTATTGACAGCTAAATCAATTAATGGGTGGAGTCTGCTGTGGTTTTTTTCTTATTTAGCACAATTTTCCACTCAGTAACTTCTAACCTCTGGAGGCTGCTGGCACTGGCACTGGAGTGGGAACGGTTGTTGTCTCTTGTCACAGATATAACCTTCCAGGTCTTGCCGCTCAGCTCACTTGCAGTGACACCCTGACGAGAGTATACGGCTCGGTCTTCAAAACCAATACCCCAAACCTGAGCAGACACATAAAATAAATCTGGTAAATAACAAAGCTAAAAAAAATAAATACAAAAATAACACAAGGATCATAATTTTCAAAATAAAATGTCCGGCTGTAGGGAGAGATTGCAAGGAATAAAAATCTGAATCAGAAATGAATGCTAATTATGTTTAGTGCATTAAAACTTCAAAATAGTCTGCCTGCTTCCTTTCAGTGCTTTTCAAATAGCTGCGTTAAACCCAGACAAGTATTTTTTATATTAAAGCCTTCGACCAATCACGTTTCAGCCATCTGTTACTGTGCAGGTAAACGTCAAAGTAGTCCGTCCCCTTTACATGATGTCTTGGAGTCTAAAAAAACATCAAATGCGATGACCTCAGTCTTAAACTAATTATAAATTGAGCTGTGTTCACTAGGAAGACATTGGACATAAAATTCAGACCCCCATTATGGGGGCAGGCTTGACTTATATTAGTTTCAAAAAATGACTTTCTGAGAGAATAGAAACATGGACAGACAAATTGAACTGTTTTGACAACTTTATGAAGGACTTTTGTAGAGTAAAAAATTGAGGGCATTAGTCATATCTGTGTCACGGCTGTTTGCAGACAGGATGTGGCATTTGCATTTGAATAATTATAAATTAAATTGAAAATGAAGTCACAGACCTGGTCATTTAGTCCCACATTGATCATAACCATTTCACCAACCATGCTAATCCAACCAGAGCCACAGGGATTATGGGAATTTACACCACGTCTAAACCAGACCTGTTTGGAAAAAAATGTAACATAATAAACATTAGTGGTTCATTATGTATAATTAGTCATTTCTTCATTTCTTCGTCATATCATTTCTTCGTTTCTGGACATAATTCAAAGGAGTTGTCATGTTGCGTTTATTTCAACGGGCATTGTGTATTTGCACATTTAACAAATTAGATAAATAATGCAAACGAGATGTCTGATTAATCAAACAAATAATCAATCAATTAATGAAATAAACATTTAAAAATATGTTTATGTTTGTGTTTATTTATGAAAATGACTTACTTTATGATCTTTCGTAACAGCCCATACGACATTCACACCAACAGCTACGTGTACGGCTCCCACTTCCGAACTCGGTGATTCCACTGTGACCCACGAAGAGCCTGCAATACAACCGTTTGAGAATTAAAATAAATGTCTATAAACTACCCAGTAAGAAACCGTAATTATTTAATGTTCACCTTTCAGACAGTCTCTGGCAATGCCCTCCCTGACCAGCAGCTGACCTTCCCACAGGACGGCCCAAACCAGGTCACCTGGCCCGCAGCTGATCTGCACGACCTCTCCAGGCACTGGGACCTCCTCCCAAACAGAGCCCTCGGGATTTTGGTGATTTATGTCACACCGGAACCACATCTGCGCAAAATGTATTTTTACATAAGAATACACACACACACACACTCCATTCTGGTTAATTTATACAATTGTTAAATAAACCTGCTGCTTTTTGGACCAAATCCTAAATAACTGAAACAAATCATATCACATAAGCCAAATATTGTCCGGTTAGTCTGGATCAGTTTATCTTAATAACGTCAGAGAACGACGAGCCCACTACTCTCGGTTTTTGGCTCTTGTCATTGATCTAAAATCAGTACAGTGTTCGCCTCTTGTATAGTGTTCAACTGTGCGTAGTGTTCAACTGTGCGTAGTGTTCAACTCTGTCTAGTGTTCAACTCAGTGTAGTGTTCTACTCTGTCTAGTGTTCCACTCGGTCTAGTGTTCAAATGGTGATTGTTTATATTATATTAATGGTGACATGTTTATATTAAATTATCAAATGAATTGTACTTTATTTATAAATGTCTCGATTATATTGAGCATGCAGAATATAATTGGCAGTACGAGAGCACATGGAGTGGACTTACCTTGCCCTGCAGAGACACGGCCCACAATGCCAAACATCCTCTGTCTTCATCCGTGACCTCCCAACCACCACAAGAAATGTCATTAAAAGGGTCAGGGAGACCCCCAGTCTGCTCAGAAGGGATCTGCACATGCACATGAGTTTAAAAATAAATGTTTAAAAGACAAAAACCAACAATAATACTTAATGCACACAGACACAAAATAATCTGTACGCATACAAACCTTGACCCAAGCATCTTGAGACTTGTACTTCCTGTATCGTATCCATCTACGTCGACGCACGCAGGAATTCCACTTTTTGTCTTTTGTGTAAGTTGCTGGAAAATCGATAGCATAAGTCCATCCCTACAAATGAATAGTTGTCCAATTATGCATAATCAGATGAGTATTCTATTAAATATTTTACATGCATTTATTTTTCTATTTTTCTAAATATTTTATGCACTCACCCCTTTTTCGGTCGGTTCTCCTCCAAAGTTTTCATCGACGTACCAGTCCGCCTCCCATTCCCAGTTTTCAGAAGGAAGCTGGAAGTCACAAAGAGGCTGGTGCCTCAGTCCCGTGGCATCACTCCACTGCCAGCGATCACTGGGCAACAGTCGGTCCGAAAAACCATCAACAGGGTTCCATCTCTGCTTAGGAAAAGAACCAGTTAAAAAAAAAAAACTTATTGAAGATGGGCCCAGGGCCGGCTGTAAAAAGGTGAACATATTGTTTTTTATTTAACTTATATGTTGATGTTTTAAATGGTCTCCTTTTTTGCAAAGAGAAGGACGCAAACATATCGCAAACGTTTAAAGTCCTATTTATTGCTTTTTGTAAAGAAAAAAAAAACATATAAAAATATATAAAATAATGCAGGATTGATTTCTGCAACCGGCCATCCATATTTGCTTTTTCTAATGTGTTCGCTCAGAAAAAACAAGAGCCTATAATTAAAGTAAGTAAACATCTTTACTGGACAATCCCAATTATTGGAAATAATAAATAATTGGAAACTAATTATTGGTAATCAATAAACAGTTCCAATTATTGGAGAGTCCAAAATACAATACTGCACACAATTGCTGATTTGTTCAAGAACCAAGTTGCAAAACACCTCACCTGGTTTTCGTACGTCTCCTCTTGGTAACGGATAGGAACATCACTGGGGTGGACGTTCAGGTAGACATTATGATCGCAAGCGATGCCCCACGAGCACTGCTGCACCGCTGCCACACGCTTGAACTCCAAGTGGGCATCACGACAGTGGTCCCACTGCTGACCGGATGTTGACAGACTGTAAACCCGACCATACACATCAACAGCCCACAGCAGGGAGCTCGGCATGATGCAGCCTGCTGAAAGACACACGTATTAAAATACGCAGATTTTTTTACACTTTCAGTTGTTATCTGTTTATGCCCTGTCAATACACTTCCTCAATCTGCTAAATGAATTATGTACGTGTAATTTACGATTGTTTAGGCATTAGAATGTTTGTGAAGACACACACACACACACACACACACACACACACACACACATTAATAAAACTACAGACGATTTTATTTAAATTAACCTCTAACATGTCAACACAACAATGGGATTACTATATGACTACTTTATAATTGTGATTCAGTGACAGCAAATAAACTACCGTTACAGTAATGCGATTTACACCTGCTAGTAGATCCGCAGCGTAATAAATATACAACAAATGAACAAATATACACAACAATATGGCATGCTACAATGCACATTAAAACACAATATTTTCTGTGTTTATTTTATATAGACAGATCATTGAATCATTAAATCCGCTTGATACCGCAGGTGATTTTGATGTTGTTAATGTTGACGGCTTGTTTCTGGAGGTCGTATAGCTCGTCTGCTAGCAAGAATAAACATTTTAAGATATTCACATCGAGCGAATGTTTAGAAATAAAACATCTTTCTATAATACTGTACTGTACAGTACACGCCTGAGGTCCGCAGTAGCTGTCGGGCGCACTGAACTGAAAGGGTGTTAAGCAGCTCTGTGACGCAGCCGGCTGACAGTTTCTTTACATACCTGCTCCGTGTCACGATATAAAGCGCCACAATTAGGTTTCCATTTTAACACGATTCGGCGAAATTGACTCGGCAGGAATTTCACTCAGTACCGCTTCTGAAATCCCGAAACAGGAAGTGGTAAGATTTGTTTGTGCGACCGCTATGTTTGTCCGAAAGGGGACGCCAAAGATCCACGCTGACGCTTTACGTTTTATTTTCTTACGTCATCATCCCCATTCATTCCAACCAAAACAAATTTCTTCAGTCTGAAAGATCAATTTCGGATCCTTGTTTGATTGTTGAAGTGAATCAATAAACAAAAGTAACAATAATAGTTTCTGGTAATTAAATAAATTATTTCGGCACTTGCTTCTAATAACAAGAAGCCTGTCATGTTGCTTAGCAACATCTTAGTTTTCTATATTCTAGAGTCGCTCAGGTTTACGTTGAAGTATTCAGACTTATAAAAAATCATTATATATATATATATATAAATATAAATATAAATATAAACATAAACATATAACATACTATTATACACACACACAGTTGTTTATCAAGAAAAAGAAAAGTTTCATCCATACAAAATTGTTCATCCATACATCTTTATTTCAGATTAACAGTCTAACAGAATCAACATTGACAGAAAAAGAAACAATGATATGAAACAACATCCTATATCTTGAAGTTCCAAAAAACAAAGAAAAAACCCAGCAATGGATTTTACACACATTAAAACCAATTTTAAGAGTTTCATTCAGCTGTCCAGCTAACACAAGATGCTTTAATCCACGCAAGGATACACCAGTGTCTTCGGATTTGACTTCTTTAACGCAGATGATGTAAAAACTTCGGGAATCCTCAGTAACAAACGAAACAAAAGAAGCCAAAATGTTCTAATGTTCTAACCTGAAGACTTTGGTATTTGACACTAGTGCCTCATGCTATACTGGAACTTGAAATGAAACCTGATTTGGTTATGAGTCATGTTATGGATTCAGCTGCAATAGTCGGACCTTAAAAAAAAAAAAAAAATGCAAACATGATCTTCGGCGTACAGTAACAAAACCCCAGACAGAGGACCAATATGGTCAGAACCGAGCTTCACAGAGTCTGGGTCATCAGCCAGATTACCGCTTCCCGTTCTCTCGGGACCTCAGTACATTAATTCAGTTTCAAATTAAAACAATAATTTAAAATCTACAAAGTCACATAAATAAAGCCTTGTTTTTTAATTAATGTGCTGGTGTTTTTTCGAGGGTCTGGGTGAAAAATGATGCTGCGACAAATCTGCACAAAAACCTCTGGTGCGAAGATGGGGTGAGGATGTTCAAATCATCATAAGCACGGTGCTGATCGGTCGTTTGTGACGGTGGGCCGCAGTTTGACTGTGGCGAATGGATTCCCACCCCTAAGAAAAACAAATGATAGATATTGTGGTGACCAAAGTAAGTATTCGTGATTGATTTCTAAAAGACTTACCCAAGAAAAGCAGGCATTGAGTGACCGTTCGGCAAAGACAGCTGGAAGAAAGAATATGAAAACTATTGATAGTCCCAGGGTGGAGAAATTATCAGCGCTTTGTATTCTACCATCCAACCAGTGAACTCACACTCACACAAGCCCGGAGCAGTGGGCAGCCTTAAGCGTATCAGGTTCAGTGTCTTGCTCACAGATACTTCAGTTGTGAAACCTGCTGGTCCAGGATTTAAACCTGCAACCTTTCAGTCACAGGTCCGAGAGTCCAAGACTAAGACAAACCCTCAAGGTGTTTTAGCAACAGTTTCATTCTTGAACATCTAAAAAGTAACTAATGGATTTCCTTGTCTAACTGGTTAAATAAGGATGTCAACACACAACTCCATCGCCAGCCAACTCTAGCGCCTGGAACATTCGTTGTGTCCCATGACCTCATCGTTTGTGTCAAGAATCTCGCCAATCTCGAAACGCTTGTTTGCTCCATCAGAGCGTTGACAAACGAATCGCAACTACATCAAGTGAATGCAATCTGTAAACAATATATAGTTTACTTACTAAACTTTGATTACTTTTAGAAAATAAAAAAATCTGATTCATTGAAGAAAAAAAAAAGATCTTGACATCCACGTCATGTCAAAGGTTGTTAACATCAAATTTGCAGTCTGTTACCTCTTTTTGTATGAAAACATTTAATCTTTAACAACAATTAAACGCCTTTTAGACAAACATTTTAATTATATTTATACTCAAAGTGCCAATTAAACATTTTTCAGAAATCATTCTATAAGAAGTAAAAAAAAAAAAAGGCCTAACATAAGTGTAAATTTACTCAGATACATTCTTTTTATCTAGTTTTCCTCCAGAATCAGTCATGTGACAATTTTCAAGAAGAATCGTGTCCAAACAATTTGAGCAGATGTCTACGTGACTGGAGGTCATTCATGAAAGGAAACCCAGCGCTTGAATCTGACATCAGCTTACGTAGCTCGGCTTTAACTGTCTCCACTCTCCCTGACAATGTTTAAACCAGGCAGGGAGCATTTTTCAGATGACTTGTTATTTTTCACAATGATAGTCATGCGGAGCATTCGTCTTCCCCTCCCAAGGCCCCCTGGCAAAGAACAAAGGTTACATTATTGCAGGTCTCATAATACGTCTTTTTGTCAAACGTGCCAAAATGCGTGAATCCATTCTGTCCGATTTGAGGGAAAACGTCAAATACTTATAATGCGCAAACAGGTGAGGAAGAATCTCCCACCCATCCTCTTCAAATTCCTCTAGCACCGACGGATCAGAGAATTTACTAGAACAAGCCATGGCCCTCCATCTTCTGCTGGAAGTTAAAAATGTCTAACTGCACTTGGCATTCCGAGTATTTGCAGCGTATTTACCGAGTTGTGTGGAGAGGAAGAGGAGGAAGAATTGCCGGGTTTGTCCCTGGATGAGTCACTGTAGTCAGGTGGAGGCATCAGCATGGGTTCCTCCACCTCCTCGTCTCCTTCCAGTTCCTCGGTCACACTCTGGCCGTGCGGTGGACTCTCCATTCTGCTGAAACAGAGCACACAAATGTTAAGTTATAGAACTGGAGAAGAGCAAAGTTCAGCAGGCACAGATTCAGGGTCAAACTCACCTATTTGTAATCAGCGGATCATTGTAGGTTCGGCAGTATGAGGAAGGAAACCAGCCTCTCCTGGACGTGAAAAGAAAAGATTGATGAAAGTGGAACTTTGACATGCTTTCAGTTACCGTTAAAAGTGAGTTTGGGTTTAAAAAACACAACAAACACAAAAAAATTTGACGCAAATACACAAATGTAAATCGGAGATCATTTGGCTCCGGTTGCTTAGTAACTGTCTCACAGCCAGCTGTGTCTAACTTCAGCTGAACTGTGTGCGTCATTACATTTAAGAAATTCTCTTTGGCTTAAATAATGGTGATGAATATAATGGAGGACGTGGAGAAAAATTTCAGACACTTTAATGACCAGTTTTAAATATCTAATTTATTGCATATGTAAAACTCTCAGTGAAAAGTATTGCAGCTTCTCATTTCAGTTCTCATGTTCTGTCCTAAATGTAAAAAAACTCGAACATTTTTTAAAGATTCTGATCATCTACAGATGGACATCTGTTAAAAACTTAAAATGAATTATCATAACAGGCTGATTATCTATCTACAGTGTGTGTATATGGAAAATATTTTATATATTAAGAATAGTAAAATATATTAAGCAAAAAATATATATACAATTTATATATACATAAGTAAAAAATATATTTTTAATGTAAACATTTTTATTTAAAGAACGATTTAAAAAAAGATGAGTTTTATCATTACACATAAAATAAAAACGTGATTTTCAAAGACTTAAAAAAAAATGACATGCCCTTTCACGCTGACAACCACGTGAATGGTGGAAGAAGCCTCGGTGAATAATGCAAATCAGAAATCTATATCTGACAAACAGAGGCTCAGAACCAGACTTTCCGGTTTAAAAACTAAAAAGCCTTCTATAGAACAGCGTGGAATATAATAGAAAGCTGGAAAGACACACACAAAAAGACAAATAAAAAGACAAACAACATACTGTCCTGTATGTTCAAGCTCTCCATACAGCCATCCGTCCCGCTCCTCTTGGATAAGCAGCGTGACAATGTCTCCATCATCAAAGCTCAGCAGGGTCTCGTTATTCCCCGCCGTGTGGGGGAAAATAGTCTGGACCCTGGTTTTCTTCCCCATATCCATACCACTTGACACAGACGTTGATCTGGACAGGCCATTACCATCCAGGCTCTCTTGATCTGTTGAGATCAATAAACAAGTGTTTTAGTTGGAAAGAGTCTGAGGTGTATAGAAAGTGATGGATGGTGTGGTCTGGAGCATCTCAGGCTTACCTGAGAACTGCTCAGAGATGGGACTTTTCGGAATGTCCTGGGAGAACATGCTGGCCAGGGGGCACGCGTGGGCTTTGAGTGACGGAGCTGGTGGAGGGACGATCGACTCAGAGTTGTTCTAAAAGAGAACAAACATGAATAGTCAGTGAAAAACAAGGCACAACACACAAATACTACACATGTGAACACTTTAGTAGACCACTGTTTAGCAAGGTTACTACATTTCAAAGCTTCCTGTGAAAAAAGAAAAAATAATTTAATTGATCAAACTAGTGGTGTCTGAGAGAATTAGGCAAGAATTACGTTTTCAAAATGTAATTTTGTAATCAAGTTAAACTTCAACAACATTCTTTGGATAGCACAACCAAGTGCGCACACACTCACAGATTAGAGGTTTGGAAGGTATTTAGCTACATAATATCCATTACACTTGTATACATCATACACACATTTTACTATATATATATATATATATATATATATATATATATATATATATATATATATATATATATATATATATATATACACAGTGGTATGCAAAAGTTTGGGCACCCCTTTCAATTTTCATCATTTTCCTTTATAACTCATTGGTTGTCTGGATAAGAAATTTCAATTAAATATATCATATAGATGACAAACACAGTGATATTTGAGAAGTGAAATAAAGTTTATATGATTTATGGAAAGAGTACAAGAATTATTTAAGCAAAATTAGCCATGTGCATAAATTTAGGCAACACAAAAGAAAAAATAACTCAATATTTTGTGCATCCTCCTTTTGCAAAAATAACAGCCTTTAAACGCTTTCTATAGCTTCCAATTAGAGACTGGATTCTGGCAGAAGGTATTTTGGACCATTCTTCTTTACAAAACATGTCCAGTTCAGTCAGGTTTGATGGTTTCCGAGCATGGACAGCCCGCTTTAAATCACACCACAAATTTTCAATAATATTCAGGTCTGGGGACTGAGATGGCCATTCCAGAATGTTGTACTTGTTCCTCTGCATGAATGCCTTAGTAGATTTTGAGCAGTGTTTAGGGTCATTGTCTTATTGAAAGATCCAGGCCCTGCGCAATTTCAACTTTGTCACTGATTCCTGGACATTGTTCTTCAGAATCTGCTGATATTGAGTGGAATCCATGCGACTCTCAACTTTAACTAGATTCCCAGTCCCTGCACTGGCCACACAACCCCACAGCATGATGGAACCGCCACCAAATTTTACTGTAGGTAGCAAGTGTTTTTCTTGGAATGCTGTGTTGTTTTTTCGCCACGCATAACGCCCCTTGTTTTGCCCAAATAACTCTATTTTAGTTTCATCAGTCCACAGCACCTTATTCCAAAATGAAGCTGGCTTGTCCAAATGTGCTTTAGCATACCTCAGGCGACACTGTTTGTGGCGTGTGCTGAGAAAAGGCTTTTTCCGCATTACTCGTCCATACAGCATCTCCTTGTGTAAAGTGCGCTGAATAGTTGAACGATGCACTGTGACACCATCTGCAGCGAGATGATGTTGTAGGTCTTTGGAGCTGGTCTGTGGGTTGACTGTGACTGTTCTCACCATCCTGCGCCTCTGCTTATCTGAGATTTTTCTCGGTCGGCCACTTCGGGCCTTAACTAGAACTGTGCCTCTGGTCTTCCAATTCCTCACAATGTTCCTCACAGTTGAAACTGTGAGCTTAAATCTCTGAGACAGCTTTCTATATCCTTCCCCTAAACCATGATGTTCAACAATCATTGTTTTCAGATCATCTGAGAGTTGTTTTGAGGCTCCCATTTTGCCACACTTTAGAGAAGATGCAAAGAGGAGAAACACTTACAATTGGCCTCCTTTAAATACTTTATCATGATTGGATTCACCCGTGTATGGAGGTCAAGGGTCACTGAGGTTACCAAACCAATTTGGAGTTCTAATAATTTGTGCTAAAGGTATTGAAATCAATCAAATGACCTTCAGCTTTTCAGGTTGCCTAAATTTATGCACATGGCTAATTTTGCTTAAATAATTCTTGTACACTTTCCTTAAATCATATAAACATTATTTCACTTCTCAAATATCAGTGTTTGTCACCTATATGATATATTTAATTGAAATTTCTTATCCAGACAACCAGTGAGTTATAAAGGAAAATCATGAAAATTGAAAGGGGTGCCCAAACTTTTGCATACCACTGTATATATATATATATATATATACACAGTACGTATATGAATTGTATAGATATGTACAGATTAAATATTTATTTGACCTCGCAACTCAAATTACAGCTAAAACTTAATTAATAAACATTACTACAAATTGAATACATCTGGTCGCTATATCATAACTTGTCCAATAATAATGAATAAAACAATGAAGTAAACATAAAAAAAACGTAAACTAGTAAACTATATTGTTAAACCAAAATGTATTGTTCTTTTTACAGGAAAACAGTAGGAAGGCTTTTTTTTTTTAAATCTCAAATAAAAATGTACACAAATAAACTAATAATGCTCAATTTGTGAAATGATACAAAAGATTGTCAATATTAACCTTTGCGTTTCGTTCTAGTATAGGTGAAGACTCAGGAATGGCTTCCATCGGGGTCCGCAGACCCTCGATCATGGACATGACGGCGTCTGGCACTCTGGCGGCATCTGTGCACTTATCTTGCCAGTTGGGGATTCTGACAGTCAGCATGTCCTTGGCCTGTAGATTTAGAGGTCAATCATTAGTCCGAGATATACTTTCAGAATACCTTATATGATCTGATGGTTTTCTTTAAACAAAAACAGACTCACCTTGTCATGAAAGCCAGCAAGCTGATAGGAGAAGTCACAGTGTTTGTCAACTAGAAAACAAAAGCGCCTCTTCTCCTCGAAAAGTGCCTCCCTGCATCCTTCCGCAATAAACTTTTGCATGTCGGTCTGTCGGGAAGAGATGGTCTCCATACACTGAGGAGGAGAATAACACTGTTTTCTTAATAATAGCGAATTAAGAACAACTATATTTTTAAAAGGTGCATTCATAAGCCTTTTGTCACATTTGACTTGTTTGGAATGGAACATCCCATGTCCCAGAAATAGAGGAAGAGTGACTCAAAAACTACATTTCATTGTATCTTTAAACAAGGTACATTCTAAACAGTGCACATCAATTGCTTTACCAAAAGTTTAGCAACCATTTTAAAATATACAGGTATTTATACAATTTAAAAAATGGCAGTTTTACGGATTTATATGTATAACAAACAAAGAAATCTTCAAAAAAATATCAGAAAAACTGCCGTTTTTATCAGACTCAAAGAAACAAATCAAAACAAAACAAAGATCCCTGAAATAGAACTGGCTCTGCATTTCAGGATTCCCTCTTGATATTAAAGTTCCGTGGCAAAGTTGTCATAGTGACCATGAACGTCGCTTGTTTCCTTGGAGTCGTTTTCTGTCTGTTGTCAGAATCATTTTTTCATTCTCAGTTCAAGCCTGGACAAGAAAGTCCCACATCAACAGTATTGTCTCCCAGCAGTGACAAAGGCCACAACAAGCCTAGCAGCTTCAAATAAGTAAAAGCATTACACAGCATTAATTATCATTCGATGTATCTGTAGCAGCATTTATCAATATCTGTGAATGTATGGCAATATTTATGAGATGTATGACACGTGAACGATTAAATATCACATGTGTATCACAACTGAACTGAAATAAACTTGTAATGTAATGGAAACAGTCATGTAATCTATCTTACAAAGCCACAATGAGCCATTAAGCGGAGAGGCACAATAGCAACGGTTCAGCCATTAAAAACCGGCTATTAAATTCAAGCCTGTATTATTAATGGGCATTAAGAGTCGAGCACATCAAAAATGAGTCACAAAAATATGTAATAGTGTCGATCATTCTTGAATTCCAGGGCAATAGTTCTGCAGAGCCACACAGTATGCAAAGAACATTTAGAAGTATATTGTGAAAGTCTTTAATAACCCTTGACCTCTTGGAATGAAGATCTCACCTCGTTTTCTTTTATCTCATACTTGGACGAACGTTTCCCTTGACTTTTTCGGCGTAGTTTCTTCAGGTCAGATTGTGATTTGTCCAAGAAGTCTTGCTTCATTTTGTGTTCCGATTGGTATCTTTTAAAAGTGGCCTAGAGTGTTGAGAACACATCTTAGTGCCTGCAAAATCCATAACTCGAAACAAACACAAAACAAATGTAACCTACATTCATGTACTTGACATCCATATCAGTTTTCTTTTCCAGTTCAGTAATCAGCTCTTTGTGGAACTTCTTGAACTAATACAAGAGTATTGACAGGAAGTTAATAAATGTTATTAACTGAAACAGTGACTGGCTGTGACAACAACTACAAAGAGACGTTCAACAGAAGATCTTATCAGCTCTGGGGAAACAGAATCATTACTACATCTTTGTGTGTGAAGAACTATGATTATCTGATTGTAAAAGCAAAGGACTACACAAATGTAAAACGAAACACCAAGTCAAGCATTAACACAGCAAACACTTATATGACAGAAGCACAATTATTCATTGTTTAAAATAAACAAACATTGGGTTTTTTTATTAGGTCAAAGACTGTCACACAGTATTTTTTTGTATGTGAAATAAGACAGCTTTGAGAATTTTACAAATATAACTGGCACATTGCTTCTCAAAATGTAATACTATTTTATTTAGTTATTTGAGAATTCAATCTGTGATTAAAATACACCTCATCTTGAAAAGAAATGACATGTTGCATGATGGCCTTTAGTTTTGAGAGTGTGATTGTTTCTTTGTAAGTGTTTGTCTGTGGGTGTGTGTGTGTGTGTGTGTGTGTGTGTGTGTGTGTGTGTGTGTGTGTGTTTTCAGAGTATGACTGAATGTGTATGTGTATGTGTATGTTTTGAGTGTTTACCTAAAACAAAATATAGCTATTCCTAATATATACAGTACATACAAAAATATTACACATATTCAGTCATATCTACTGTTTATATACAAAACCACATATATAAAATTCCCAATTTGACTGTGTACACAAACAAATCTAAATTTGATAGAAAAATTATGATATAGAATTGACTTTAACATATTAATAATTTGTTACATATATTGATGAAAATTGTCTAAACTACAACAGAAACATCAGTGACTATTGTTAAAAGATTCAATGATAATAACCGTAAAAATAAATATTGACATTTTCATTAGGATGAACTACCTATATTTCAAGGTCAAATCCAAAAATAAATTAAAATCTATGAACATACTCAGACCACACTGGGTGCGCTTCATATACTCACAGACTCTTCAAGTTCCAGTTGGACCTTTTTATGCACTTCTGCAATCTCCATTAGTACCACTCCTGAAAAGAAAGGTGAAATGTTAATGTACAACTCTTGAGTATTTTATAGTGTTCTTCTCACATCAGCCGAGATAAATGGATGAAAGTATGAGCTACTCTCTGTGAGGTGTGAAGTTGTATTCGAACATGAACTTTTCCAGTTCTGCTCATAGTGACACATCTAGAGTGCTTCCTCATCTCTAGCACAGTAATAGTCTCATTTCTTGTGGTTCTGAAGCCATTAGTTGCCCATAAACACAAACTGCACAGGAAACCGAGGTGAGCATCATCACTGGCCGTCCTGCTGCTGGCGTAATGGCACCGCTCGCATGAAAAGGTCAGTGTGTCGCAAAATGATTCCGAGCATCAACAAGGACCGTGTGTTTTCACGACAGCAGATTGAGATCAGTTGCATAAGGGAACGCAACCTTATAAAATTTACAGGGCATCCATAAACCTGCAGAAAGCTTAAAAGCATTCTTATGATTCCGTTTAACCGTTTCATTGCCTGTCTGAAGAAATCTTTTGTTTGCATGAACTCAGCCAGTGACATAAATTTTATTTTTTTTTCTCAAGGATTAAGAAATGAAAATGTTCTAAAAGTTATGACTCAAGTTATTAAGATTGATATTTAACTTAATCTCACAATTACGGTAATCATCTTGTTTCGTTTTATTATGTAACGGCCACAATTTTTCATGGTTGGATTCGATGGAAGTTGGTATGAGTACATGCGTTAACAAATGTCAAACAGTGATAAATTGTTGAATTTTTGGTTTTGCATTGTCTGTTTCGAAGTAGAATTCCAACAACACTGCATCAAATCTACATCAAGACAAGCAAAGACTAAAACACAAGCACTTCAAAAACACCTTGAACCGAATTTGAAAGTCATTGTACTTTTTAAATTTAATTTCCCAAGGCTGAAACAATGAACAACAGGTGTTTATATATTTACAATTATTAACAATCCAATAGCCTGAGCATGACATCTATAAAGACAATCTGAACAGCAAGAAAACATCATAGCTCAGTCTGTATAACGCTGGTGTGAAACATTGGTGTTTCGGTTCGATTGCCAGGGAAAGTAGGAATTTGTTGAATTTAAAAATTGTAATAAAATGTAAGTCGTTTTGGATAAAAGCGACTGCTAAATGACCGTTAAGCAAAGTAAATTCATGATTATGAATTATTAGCAGATGATAAAAAGACTTTAAGAACCAACCACACAACAACCGGTGATGAATAGATACAACAATTCCAACAATTGCAGAACAATTCCACTCAAAAAAAAAAGATAAAATTGTTCAGAAGCCCATAATCATAAATAATATACTTGATCAAGTAAAAAAACAAAGGAATTCCAAATTTAGCATGTTCTTTAAAACTAACTTCTAGTGTGTGAAGTGAGATAATGGCCGCCTGAGGCATTTCAACCATCACAGGCACATTTCCACTCAGTAAAGAACTTGTTTCTGCTAAAATAACAAATGTGCTTTTGCATTTCACAATCAATGGCCTTTTACTTCAAACGGAACTTGTCAAGAAGCGAAAAGACAATGTGCTCAGGCACCTTCAAAATCCACCAACACATTTTCAGGTAATCACTACATTTACAAACAGTGTTGAATGCATGATCAAGGCATTTTCTGTTTCACGTCAACATTTAAACGTTGCTTGTGCCAATCAACAGTGAAAAAAATTCAATGTTTAAGGAAAAGATCCCAAATTTAGACCTTAGTAGGCTACAAATTACACTACACTAGTGTACACTACACCCTGGAATCTCATTGCTGAAGGTAAGATTAAGAAAAGAAGACCTTTCACTTCTCCCAGCACATTTTGATGGAGATGGGAAAGGTTTGCAGAGAGATGCTTGCCAGATGAATGTTTGCTCTCCGTGTTAAACATTTGAGAGAATTCACACCGTCTGGTGGTCGTCTAGAGTTTAAAACAAGTTCCAGGAACTCGGAATGTGAAAGTTAGATAAATCAAGAATGAAAAAGAATAAAGGATCTCTATGAATTTTCAAACAAAAGCTGAAAGCAGTGCCTTTGACCTTCAAATTTGTATTTGTTCGGAAAGAAAAGAGATCGTGGAGTGCTATTATGAAATAAAAGATATGCGACAGGGGACATTCTTCAATATTCTGTTTTCTTCTGGGATTCATGGAGAAGTGTTAGACATGAATACTCACCCAGCTCCCTAGAAACCGGGGAAATCGCAGCATTCTCTCCAATTTTAGAGACGGCATCAAAATAGGCTTTTCCGGAAAGAGTCATTGCTGGGAGAAAGTGAACAACAAAATTATTAAAAGAAACAAAACAATGCTGCTGCAGTCAAGTAAATCTCAGCAACATTTTCTTGTCGCTGTGTATTTTCGACAGACTTTGGCTGTGCTAAAATGTGTTTTACCTGTCACGGATTTCTCATAACTCTTTCCCAGATTAACTAGATTACGCAGTCCTGGATTAAACTGCTCCACCACATTCTGGAAATCAGATAACACAACTCAGTATTCGTTGGAAGTGGTTCCCGAAAATCTTTTTCAAATACTCCATTACTGATATTAGCTAAAATTATGTTTTGAAGTCGTTATCTTTAATTGATGGGCACATTCTCTTCCATGCAAAGTAAACAATCGGTGCTGGTTTAAGTGACTAAAAGTGATTAAAAGATCTTTCTAACACCAGTTGATTGGTGCACTTTCTAAAAATTTCTAACACGCACGGTCTATAAAAAATAGTGGCTGGTTAACCATCTACTTATATTTCTGATTCATTTGTTTATGGGATTAAAGTCCTGTAAAGTCAAGGGGCCGATGGCTTTCTATTGCCCTGGTGTAATGTAATCCTGGGCAGTTCCTCTGTGGATTTCTACCTACACACATACACACACCCTTGACAAAACAATGAGCAGTCAGGTATGCAAGAACAGAAACAGTCCAGCACAAACAGGTTTCTGAACACAACCCAGAAACCAAATAAAATCACTTCTGTGGACTGTTTTAGTGACTCCGTCCACTGTACGCCATCATTTTATTCAGAATCATTACGATACATCTGTAACTGTACGACATGTTTGACTCACAAAACAACAAGGTGCGGTGCGTTTGAAACACTCAACTTTACCTTATAAGTGCTTTCGGTGAGTTTATTCACGTCCTCCGGGTCTCGAGACATGTTTGCAGGTAGTCCTAGAAACCACTGAGTGAGACCTGAATAGTTTGGCTGGCTTTTCTTCCAAAAGCGTGTCTTAAATCTGAACCGTAGAGAGAACGGAGCGCATGGGCGCTCTCGCGGAGAACACGACAACTGCACTGATGCACTGAAATAAGATGAAACCATTCACCACAACCGCGTGGAACACGTGGAAAGGTGGATCCGTGACGTCAGCATCTCAGAATCCACGGTCGAAGTGAAATATTTCCTGGTTCTAATTTATTAATATATAATAAATAATATATAATATTAATATATAAATACAGTTATGGAATAAGTCTACTTTCCATATAATATTTTCCAATTTTATTGCAACTCTCCTTGTACTTTGTTTACTCAACAAATGCTGGTACTGTGCAAATACCGTGAAACCTTCAATGTATATATCACATCAACAGGAATTTCAGAATAATAGTTCAAATATTTTTAGCTGATGTTCATTTTGAACTTCTTATGTTGATATATTGTAAGATAAATACTGTATATATACATGAATTGTACACAGATTTCCAATTATAATTACACTCACGTTTTATGCTAATAAGATACACAAATGTACTGTAAGGCAGAAGCAACCGCATAAAACATTTTATTATCGCCGAAATAGCGCCATCTAGCGCTGATTGTTATGTTGTCAAACTTTTAATTTAACGATTACGTCACAATTCCTTATTTCAATAAGTATAAAAATCAATAAATCATGTTTACATGTGCTTTAACGCATACATTATTGGTTGAAATCTTCAATATTTCATTCTGAAAGTTTAGGTTTATCATATTAGTATACTTTAAGTTTATCATATACATTCTTGTTCTTTCTCATACTAAGAAACATACCACCAAGAAGTCAAGGTGTGATACGCTATAAATAGGATTTAAAAGATCTACGTGATCCTACGTGGAAACCTAAAAGCTTAGTGAAAGGAAACACTTGATAATTTGTCACGTTTCTGCATGAATTATGTCGTATCTGTCTAATCGTTCAACACGTGGATATGATTTCAAGCTAATGTGAAAGACTCAAAACTGAACCATCATCTTGAAGTCACAAGCCATCTGGACTGTGCTGATGCTTCCCCATGATCCGGTAAGGTTCTACAGAATGATACAAAAAATGTGTCAGTTCTTTTAGTTTTACAATTGTTATGAATTTAAAATGTAAAGCAGTCGTTTTAGATTATTGCTGTTGGTTTTCAGATGCGTCTGGACAGATCTGCTTTACAAGGTTCTCTTGCTGACAACCTTAGGGATTTCCAACGAAGTGTCCCAGACGTCCTTCGGTAACATAGTGGTGTTGTGGTATGTTTGGACTTTGAATGTTTAGCTGTTTCGCTTTATTTGACAGGAAATGTAACAGGAAGGATCATTATCCAACAGATGGAGGGTAATTCCACATTCCAGAGAAAAAGTGGAGAATTAGCATCTCATACACCCACCATCATGTCATTTGAGTTTTCTGACCCGAGACGTATCCCACCCTCCGCTACTTACACATGGGTCTTGGGCAATGGGTAATTTTTTTTTTTTTTTATTAATTGGAAAAGAAAATTTTTTTTGTAGACTTTCTATAGTAATTTCAGTATTTTCAGGCACATTCAATGGAGCCAGGAGCCTTTTGTCCACTGTAGCTATAATGTTCCTGGGAAATACACATTTAAATTGATCATCGGAGCCAATGCGACCAAAGATTCCAGAACGTTTGGACTGTTCACTTTGGATTTGACTGTGTTTGGTAAGAAAATTTGTTCGGGTGACTTCAAAATATCAGATTCATAGTTTTTTCCCCCCAGATCCCATAACAAGTGTTGAGTTTGAAGGACCTTTACATTATCAAGTGGACCAAAACGTCAACTGGTCTTTTCGTGTTAAGGGAAGGTAAATGTTTATCATCCAGATTTTATCCATATACTTGTATTGATCTTTTTCTTTTTCGTGTGGTGTAGTCCTCCAGCTTGGCTCAGCTGGAGAGTTTTGTCTGACTGTTCCTCACCATCTTCAGCCTTATACAGTGTGGTCAGGCTTCAGAAGAATGACTTTAACCTGAACTACACCTTCACTTTAGTCGGAAGTTATTGCCTGGACCTCAGAGTGAGTAATGACATCAGTGACCTCCAGACGTCCTACGACATCTACGTGGAGAAAAACCGTGAGTCCTATACGTATGTATTATTATAAATTAATATCCTTACACGTGTTAAGTGGCTTGTTACTATGCAAGGTGAGTTAGCTATGAATTATTTATTTATTTTATGAATTAGCTAAAAAGTAAGTGAATAACAATCACAAATAGTCAATTGGATTTAAAAAAAAATGCAGAGCTAAGAACCTCTTAGCTCCTCTAAGAATCAGAACTTCTGTAAAGTGATTTGTCATGAACTACGTGTCTTTTCTTCCTAGCCGTGAATCAACTCGTCTTCATTTTGCCCTCGGCGGCTGTGATTGTTGCAACACTCGTATTCATCTCCATCACAGTGTGTCGTCCACAGCAGAAATTGGTGAGTTAGTCATAACATAATCATAAATGTCATACTAATTTTACCACTGACTTTTGAAACATAATACACCAGGGCAGTAGATTAAATATTTTTAAATATGTAGTTTATTGTAAAGGTATGTATATACACTGTTTATGTGTGTAACTGTATTAATGAACTCTATATTTTCTAAAAAGACCAAACATTTCAATTTTTTTTGAAGAAGTAATTTTTCAGTTTGACATTAAATTGGAATGATCTTAACTACCGTAATTTGTTTAATTAGATGAAGTTTTAGAGACACTTACTGATTTTATGCATTTACTCTCTCTATCATATATAGACAGACAGACATATTTAGATATATTGTATCATATTTATACGCACTAATTAAAGCTCAATTACAGTAAGTTCAAAGTGAAGGACCGTTTATGAAAGAGCGCCCTCTGGTGACCAGTGTTTGGAAGTGACTCTGGTTGTTTGGCTAAATCAAACTGTTTTATCAAGGAAGAACAAAAAAAGTCTTCAAAAAAATCTTCATTTTTTTCAGATGGGAGAAAATTGTCTCCCCTTCACAGATCTGGATATGTGTGTCCAGGATGCGATCATTTCCTTGAAGGAAAAGTCTGAGAAAAACGAAGACCAGCTTCTCATTCATGAGACTGATATTTCATATAACACACAAACCTAACTCCACTCTGCACAAGGTCATAATTTAGAGGATTTTGTCAAGTTAACTTGCATTACTTTACCTTTCTAAATGATCTATAGATTTTAAAGTACATTTTGTGAGTGCATTTTAAAAGTCCCTGCATGGTTCTTTTTATTTTATTACATTTTGAGTCTTTCATTATAATCTTACTAATCCTGCAGATTCTGTACTTTCTCATACTTTCCTGTTGAAGTTTTTAATAAATGCAGATAACCTGAACACCATTTTTTTCTATATTTAACTTTGTTAAAACAAACATACGAAATTAAATCTTAATGAATGCCATTAATAAAGTTCTTTGAATCCTAAATCGATTGGACAGAACTGCACTTTGCACAAAAATGTTTCATTACTTAACTTGATTATATGATTAAAATGCGGCGTTTCTAAGGCTCAGAGCAATTTCTTCTAGAATGAATGAGTCTGACCGGTACATTTCTGTTGTGATGATCAATGACATTTACCATCCGTGCTCCGTTCCATGAAATACTGCAAAGTACGAGTCTGGGTTAAAGGCCATTGATGAGCAATGCATCATACTTCTAGTTATAACTGTGCCTTTCAGAGCAGATATGAGGCATTGTGTTTGTCACGTCTAAACACACACACACAAACACACACACACACAAGCAAATCTATTTACCCCTGTTATCTCTTCCACATTAACCCTGCGAATGTGTTGATCTGACTGCGTCACTATTTGGCAGAACATGGGTAAACACAATTCCTACACGTGTTAATCATCTCAGGGATGTGAGCTGTGAGGAAGCTGGAGATTTTCTCTCCTCCAGTGAAAGGCCACAGAGATACATACTGTATGTCCACGTTCTTCAACTCAACTTCAAGACATTATAGGCTGACTGTTAGATGTGGCCACAGTACCACTTATATTTTTGACATGATTTTCCAGCCCATAAATGTCATCTGATGCTTGATCTTGTCTCAGGTAAAGGAGCGGTCTTGTGCAGTGACCCCGTGTTACTTGCGCTTTGACTGGTGACTGATCTCATCCCCTTAAGTCTGGTTAATGCCCTCACCACCACCTGTCTTTCAGAACAGTTCCTCTTCCTCCCCTGTTCGACCTTAACCAAGCTTTACAAAAAAAACTTTAACCGAATGCTTCTTTTTGCAAAAAAGCACAGTACACAACAAAAAAAATAATAACACGTGTGGATACTACTGTACTTTTATCTAGATTAGAGCTAGAAATAATTCAATGTAGAATCAATTCTGCCTGTAATTTCTGACAGTAAATTAAAAACACTAATAAATAATTTTATTTAATAAAAATCTAACTAACTACATTTTTTTTACCGTATTCCATTTCAGACACTTGACCCAAATGTATAAAAAAAATAATGAAACCTCAAAGAAAAACACAACACGGCTAAAATACAACTACACAAACACATTATGGTTCTGAGTGGTAACTTTATTTTTTGATGTGCAAATTCATTATTGGCACTGACACTGAACACAAGGCCTTGTTGTTGTGTTACTGACACATTTCAGTAAACAGAACTCGCAAAAACACACTAAACATTTCAGCGGATGTAAACAATCAAAGATTTTGCTTTAACAAAAAGTTTGATTTGCACAGAAAGGTCTGTATACACAGTATACTGTTGAATATTGATGCAATTACGTTTTTTATAACATGGTGATGTAAAATCGATGTTTACATGATGACAGCCATGAATACTTTAAGTGTAGGTGTGTGTTACGGTACATTAATGTTAGCAGTTAATCTTCCCAAACACCTTCAATTTTCAAACAGTCGGTCTTCACAAAGTTCCAGTGAACCCTTTGAGGCGCCGCCAAACACCTCAATGTCACCGTCAGTCCAGGCCACTATGTTCCCAGACATATAAGTTGAGCAGTTGGACATGGCAATGATATCGGTTGCGCGCAGGACTCGATCCCAGATGTTAAAGTGGCTCAGTTCACCCAAGAAGGCCTGGGTGGCATCAAAGCGTCCACCAACCATATCCTGTTGAGGCCATAAACGACAGGCCTCGTTAAAACAACAACAACAACAATCACTCTTTGAAGATGTGCCGGGTCATGCTATCTACTGTAAAGTACAACACTGAAAGCTGCCAGAGGTCAGATCGACCTGCCAATCTATACAGCAGTGATGTATAAAAAGTGCTGTATCAGCTTTGCATCTGTTCTCACCTGCTCTTGACCAAGGATGAGGACACCACCGGGCTTGATAGGGTGCCAAGGGGCTAAATTCTCTCCCGTGCCCACTCTCTGGCCATCCTGATAGGCTTCCCAAAGCCCGTCTCTGGTAGTCCACGTGATGCAGACATGATGCCACCTGCCGTCGCTCAGTGACAGAGGAAGCTGTGCCACCTATTTGATCAATGAGAAGATAGAATCGGTGTCCAAAATTCATTTTATGGAATTTAAGCCATTATTGCTTTTTGTAAGAAAGTATGTAATATCCAATACACACACACTTTTTAATAGCTTAGATCTTATGACAAAATAGAACTAAAAATATTTATTTGATCGACTTGCTAATGATTAAAAGCTTGAACCCGGCATTGTTCATTTGCAGCTACATTTTGTTTTGTGTGTTTTTTTTTAAACATGTCACAAAAAAACAGAATAGTAGAATGGAAATACTGTAGAACAACGAGTTTTAAATAGAAGAGTGTGTTTGAAAGAACATTGTTTTAGAACACAAACTACATGACTAGACAGATACAATTAAGCTACAGTACAGCACTTAAAATATGATACGCCTTTTACATTCTCGTTATTTTTCTTTACTGTTTTGGATTTAAAATGTTGCTAAAAGCATATATTACAGATATTGTACTAGGTAGGTATATAGTATAAATAAATAGATCCAGCATATAAACCATTCATTCACTCATTCATCTTCTAACGGTCCGTTACAGGGTTACGGGGAGCATATAAACATATAAACATAAATAAATAATAAACATACGTATTATATAATATATTTATATACATATAATTAATATAATATGAAGATTCATACCTTGTCATTGATGAGAAGTTCTATGGGACTATGTCCCCATTCAATCAGTACGATCTCATTTGCCTGTCCAGGTACTCCATATGAGAACGGTGTTCCAATCCCAGGACTGGCGCTGGACTTGAGCCACATGCAAACAGTGAAGGCGTACATTTCTGGGAAGCTTTTCTTTACTTGTCCAAAAATGTAGTTAGTCCGCAGAGGAAAAGTAATTTTGAACTTCTCTGGTGTTTTAAATCCACCACCTCCTGAAAAACAAAAGCACACGGTTTTTCTGCTGATAAAAGTGCTGACAAACCCCAGAGCAACTCCATCAGTCTTATAAAATTACAAAAAACGACATTACGTTAAAATAACATTCTAAAATCAAAGAATTAAATCCATAAAGATAGATAAAGAGAGAAATAGTTAAGTAAATAATTAAACTGTTTAATGTATTTAAAAATGTTTAAAGTTTAACGGTTTAAAGTATCATATGGCAGGTAACACAGTGAAGCAGAAACTTGAGGTTTATACACAAAATGTGATACGTATTTGAATTTCATACTATTATATTGCATGATATTAATAATAGTAGTAGTAGTAGTAGTAATAATAATAATAATAATAATAATAATAATAATAATAATAATAATAAATAATAATCGTTATTATCGTTGTGGTTATCATCATCATTATTTTTATTGTTGTTGTTGTTAATATTATTATAGAAAATCTAAATTAAACTCTACAAGTATAAAATATGAAAAACTATGAAGTGTGTTTTGCAAAATAGGCATCCAATTTGATACATAAAAAGAAAAAATTGTTAGTGGATGAAAAGAAGATTGGTCTTGGTGCTATAAGATTGATAACCTTTCTCCAGCTCAGAGATCCTGTTGACGAGGGAGTTGAGGGTGCTATCGGTGCGCTGTCGGTGAGCCACCGTCTCATTGTACAGCTGAGATTTTTCTTCCTCAAGCTCATTGACCTTCTTCAGCAGCTGATTCTCCAGATCCTCCAGTCTGTGCTGCAGCAGATTTCTCAGCTCATTAGGGAAGGAGGCACCAGACAGATTCGCTCTCATTTGCTGTTGCTTCAAAAATTCAAAAAGAATACATGGAAAAAGTGAATTGTCATTTTACACACACACACACACACACGCACACACACACACACGCACGCACACACACACACACACACACACACACACACACAGACACTTTTTTCAAAATAAAACCTCTAAACAACATTAACTTCTGGAACTGTCGGGAAGACATAAAACAAGACAGCATCTTAAAGACACCATTACTAAATCTTTTCATCATTTTATACAGATTAACACTTGACCTTTAAGTGGCACTGACACTTTACTGACATTTTATCACTTGGGTCTCTTAAGCACCTTTGGCATTTGTGGTACAAGGATGGGGATGTACTAATTAATGAGATAATCCCAGTAAATCTTCAACGCCTCCAGATAATTACCAAAATAGTCTGAGAATTATCCATCAGTCCATGCAAGTCATGTGTGTTTGTTTATAGATACGGTATACAACACACACACACACACACACACACACACACACACACACACACACACACACACACACACACACACACCACACACACACACACACACACACACACACACACACACACACACACACTATATATATATAGTTGTATATACGTATATAGGTGTGTGTGTGTGTGTGTGTGTGTGTGTGTGTGTGTGTGTGTATATATGTTTTATTTTTTTTTTTTTTTTTTTTTTTTTTTTTTTTTTTTTTTTTTTTTTAAATTCATAACATGCCATAACTAACTCCATCGTATAATACAATGGGTGAATTATCACTTGTTGAAACAAAAAAATCTTGGATTGTAAACAAATGAAAGCTAAATAATTAAATGTTACCTCAAGGTTTTCCAGTCGATCCTTCAGACTCTGCATCGTCTTTCCGAGAACGTCAATGGTGTCGTTCGGGATTTTAGGCACATCGTCCATAGTTTCTCTATTCATTTTCCTCAGTGATTCGGACTCGGATTCACATCGAGACAGTTTTGTCGTGAGCTCCTTTATTGTGCCTAACTGGCTATTGATCGTCTCTTTTTGATGTAAAATTGTCTCTCGAAGTTGCATGACAGTGTTCCTCAGCTCTTCCTCTTGAGCCGACGGGCTTTGAGTAGGCAGCGACTGCACGGGACAACTTATGTCCGTGTCGATAGGAACAGCTGTGCATAAAAATCGTTCTCCTTTATCATTCTGTCCGTATCCGAATTTTACGCACGTCAGCGCGTAAACGCATATAATTCCGGCAACCAGATGAAGCATCGTGCAGAGACAGACGCAGGTGCGCGGAACGCGAACGCGGAACTATTAAATACTGCGAATTTGCCAGGGTTAAATCTTCAGACTTACTCCAAATAACACATACTTATTGTGCATTTTATCGTCGCTGGTTAAGAAGAACCTGAGAACGCATCCGCTTCTTCGTGTTACTGATGCCGCTTCTCACTTCTCACTTCTCACTTCTCACTACCGCAACACGCAACAAATGAAGTTGGCTGAACCAGAGGACTGGATTGGCTGTAGTATTAACCCACGTCACTAGCCACTTTCCGTAGGTGTTATAACCTTGTTTAAAAAAAAAAAAACAACCAGCCTTAATCCAACACAGATACTTGGGAGTGTCTCAAAACGCGTAAAGTCACGTTTACCTTGATTAATTCTTAAAGAAATGCTTATAAATAATTAATACAAATTACAGAATTAAACATAAATGTTACACATTTATGTTTATATATTATTAGTCTGTGCATATGCCTTGTCTACCTAATTGAATCGTTTAGTGCCGTTTTTAAAAATGCAAACGAGCCTTTTGAGATTTTAAGCTTCTTTGAATTTGTGTATGTTTGTATTTGAGATTCAGAATCAGGTCCAACACTTGGCCGAGCACCAGTGTCGCTGCAGAGAAAATGGATGTGGGAAATGGTCCATCCTAAATTGCTGAGCCTGACAGAACTTAAACTCCTCTCCACTTGTGTATAAACACACTGTTGAAGTGTTCCACTGAATGTGTCCTTGTCTATTTTTAATTCTTGCCAGAGTCAAATTTTATATATGGTAGTTGTCATGACGAGGGCAATTACAGAAACCATTTAATGTTTGGTGTTACTTTCACCTAGTTTTGTTACAGTCAGCACGTAATTTGTCAGTTCACAATGGTTTTTCAAATAGTAGGTTAACAAATACATCCACCTGGTTTCAAGCATTGTATTATAACAAGTTAGAAACCCAGTGTACTCACAACCTCTTTTTGTTGTGGCTGGGTCCATTTTCGGTAGTGAGTGATGATGGTTTTATGTTTCTGTTTATCATGATTCATGCATGTATTGTACATTTATTTTGCCTACTTCAAATGTATTCCTGATTTGTTTAGATTTGGGTTTATTTTGCCTTTTTTGTCTGGTTAATGAAAGTGATGTAAGGCTTACATTTATTTTATTTTCCCCCAATCAAAAAAATTGTGTATTTACTTTAACCAAAACTCATTTACTTACTCTACAGGACAGTAAAAAAACCCAGTTATTTAACATGTTTTACGTGACCTTACTGTGCAAGGGTAATAATTGATGAAGACAGTTTTACAGACTGAAAGCTCTCAACCACATTATGACTCATTATTTTTGTAGAGATGTAAAAGGCAGTGAATAAATAAGGTCTGTCACAAAACATACTTGTATCTGCAAAACACACTCAAACTGATATCCAGATATGACATTATAAGCCTACACCATTAAACTGAATGGATGAGAGCTCAGTTTAGTGCAAGAACATAATAGTTCATTGGTCCTTTAGCCCTTTTGCAAAAATGTGTGTGTCATTACACAAACGTATACACAAAAATACATAAATGGTGATGGAAAAACTTTAGCTGTGTTATCTGAGACGTGTTATCTGAAGTGTTTACTTCACTCTCTATGCTCTTTAATGTTTGGCTGAGTGATTGATTTTAGTGTTAAGCTGTAAATTAATCTACAGCAGGATAATTAAATATTTAATTAAAAATAAATAATAATATTTAAATATTTGTATTATATATTTATATTAGGACACTGGACTGCTTAGAATCTGGTTCACCAACTTCATAACACACATCAAGAACGTGTAACAGACAACCTAAACAGTCTCAGTATTAAAAAAAAAATGCACATTTCACCTAATTGCAGCATTAAAGTGTTATAATCAAAATTGACTGCATAAGTGTGCTATTCACATTAAAACTCTAGTAGAGCTGATACAGGTAATCGCCCGCAGACATATTATTTATTAAATCTTTTTTTTTTTTAAAACATTACAAGAGTCATGTTTGTATTCCAGCCCAGCAGAATCACAATAAAATATTGTTCAGAAAATCAAATAGAGAAAAAATATTCCAGTATGAGGATCGCGCATTACATTACTGTACTGCACACTCATGCATTGCACCCTTTTAAAAAATGCATATACAGCAAAAGATTGATCAAAAGGGAATAATGTTCTGGTTGATCTTTCTGAACAAGCTTCTGCAGGAGAGCGACATGACCAAGCATTAGCTGAAATCCTTCAACTTTTGAACCCTGCCTTAATACCAGCCCAAGCTGCCATCGCCTTCATGGCTGTCCCAAAAACAGTGATCGCATACAAGGTTATGATGAGCAAAACTCACTGCGCATTCATCCACCAACTACAAGCCAACATATAGTAGGACAGTGATATACAGTCGATTCCAGTTAACTTGGACATTGGTTAATGGGGACAGCTGCTCAGATCGGCCAAATTCGCTGGTTCTGAAATAAATCCTGTTACATAAGCTGTTTGCTCAATTGGGACCAAATTCCATTTATGAAGAGAACGGAAGTGACCGTGTAAGAAAAAGAAACACAAGTTGCCTGTGTACTTCTGCAAAGTCTGTGAACATCCAGCTCGCTTGCTTTCATCAGAATAACAGTTTCCAGCTCAGACAGGAACACAGTTGACTGATCTGAAATCAGTACAGTGTTACTATGAGCAGGTGAAGTTGACACAGAATAAACGAATCATTCTCTGAGGTGACCATGATTAAACAGTGTAAATGCTGCTCATTTCTGAGAACAACGTCTGTTGTAGCTTCCAGTGTGTGTGTGTGTGTGTGTGTGTATGTGTGTGTGTGTGTGTGTGTGTGTGTGTGTGCGTGTGTGTGGTAATGACTATAAGGTGTTTTAAATAATTTTACTGGGGCCTATTTAGATTAATTTGTTGTTTGTGTGTGTGTTCCAAATGTTCTGGTCCGATTGCGTCCTGATTAACCAGAATCAATTCACACTGGCAAGGCCAAAGCTTAGGTGTGAGCAATATGGGACCAGTAACCTCCAATATTTAGTAATACTTTGCAAAGAAATTAAGAAGGTATTCCATGTGACACACCGTGGAGAACCAGTTTATCAACTCCAAAGGCTGCCATGGGGTTCACAAAGTGCAGCTGAGTTTGTAATTTAGTTCCACACTTTCGCCACCAAGACAAATAAGTGAAAGCTGCACTGAGAGCAATCTTCCACAATGCTTTGTCTTTATAGCTTAAAGATGAACTGGCCTTCTAACTGGCCCTTCTAGCCTCAAGTCCCTCGTTGACCGAGCTATTTGAGTCGATCGCCGGCTTAGACAGACGCAGTCTGAAAAACCAGTTATGACCACTCTTTTAATCCATCTTTTGCTATTTTCGTCTATGTCGGACCCAGACCAACCCTTTATCCTTGAAGTGGATACTGCAAAACCCAAGTTAACTATGACATTGTAAATCAAAAACTACTGGCTGTATAATTGGCACTAGTGCCATATCCTCATTTGGACTGATCCTTGCTTCCTTGCAAAACGGCAAAAAAATCTTTTTAGTCTTTCATCATTATATTCTTAACTGTCACACAATGGGAAACTTTATATGCTATGTGTTTATTCCTCCAAACAGCAAAGTGTATGCTGTATATTTAGTCAATACACAGTCACGCACATGCACAAAGCAAAACTTTTAAAAGTAAAAAAATATTTTACCAAAACACCTAACATGAAACATTCTAGTAATTCATCAAGCAATACTTGCAATGCCTTTTAATACCGCTAGGTTTCGTTTTTATTACACCGTGCAGGTAAATTTACAGGCAAATTAATGTTCACGTTGTGGGAAAGTTGAAAACTGATAATGTCATAATTAGAAATTAGAACTAATTTAAAATGGTTTACGTCAAAGAATTTGTCCTGCATTCTGAAAAAGCCCGTCTCCCAAGCGGCCACGCGAGTACATGCATGCACTTGAGAATCTTTAACGCCGCATAATTCTAAAATGAAAATGTATTTAGAATATGTCAAATGCTTATTTTGACATTTTTTTTCATCAAATTGGATCAGCATGATACCGCCTAACGTACAATCTGCGTTTTAATAATAACAGAAAATGGTTAGTATAATGTGTACAATCAACAAATAAAGTTAAAGTCAATACATGCGTAAAAGAAAGTAATTAACGTACTGTATATATATATATTCGAACGTAGTGCGTGAAAATGACCGTTGAAAAGCAGGCGTGAGAAGACCATCGAAAACGATGGTCTACGTACTCTTACTTATTTTGAGGTATCATGCCGCTCAGAACTATGTTTTGTTATACAATCATATATATGCCCCAGTTTGTTAAATTACGACAATATATGTACACTACAAACAAAAATGCAACATTAGCGTTCTATTTGTGATTATAAGCGATGAATTTGAACGTTTTAAAAAGCGGCGGATTGATACGAGTCCTTTTCAACGATTCATTCGTGGTAGCGGAAGCTCGTATCTAAATCCTTCCTGTCCCCTTGCTGGTAAGTTGGTGCTGTTTTCTGAAGAGTATTGCTGAATTATATTTTCAAGGCAAATTCAATTATAGAAAGGTTTAAAATGAAGAAATTACTTCACTTATTTTTGTTAGTATTCGGTAAAAAAAATAGCAAAACCTCACATTTGTATTTTATTCTTAAATGAAGTCTTAAGTTACGTTAGCACCCGGCTAGTCAGTTAGCGACTTTGTTAGCGTTTCTTCAGTCATTGGCATTTTGTGCTACAATTTTACTCGTGTTTTGGTCTATTCAGGCGTGTTGATCTCCACATGTTAACGTGTGAATTGAATAATAATATTAAAAGGTTTTTAAAAGTGAATACTAAAAGCATCGTATGTCAGCGAGCGTGACTGCAGTAGGTGTGTTTTGCAGTTTGGCGCGCCCACCGCTTCTGTAAAGTACGCATCCCTTTTTTATGCATTTCACTCTTTTTGTGAATTCTTAAACGTCGTCATAGTAATTTATACCACATATTAGTTGTGCTTGTACACCACGTTTAAATTGTGCAATTTATGTTGGGTTATTTAAATCTGTCATAAATAGCTGATTTATCTTATAGAGATAGATTAAATCTATTGTCCTGTTTGCGATCAGTTTTGTCATGGTTACAATTGTCAATAATGCAGAAACACTACATTTTGTCTATTGCCAATAGCCTTTTACTGTGTCTGGTAATTGCAATAATACATCATTCCTTGTGCAAGCAAGATTATAAAGTGACTTTTGTTTTGTTATGCACTTTAAGGTCGTATGAACTTCTCTTTGGACGTGTGCAGACAATAGTCTGCCCCAATTCACCAACAATCCTGTCTGTCCCGGCCTCCACCATGTCTTTTGTGCCCACCCCGAGCCCCACCGTGGTGGATCAGACCACTCTCATGAAGAAATATCTTCAGTTTGTGGCAGCCCTCACTGACAACAACACACGTGAGTTCCTGCGTTTTCATTAGAATCTATAAGAACATTTCCTTCCTTATGTGTTCTTGACTGAAATATGGTCGTTGTTCATTTCAGCGGATGAGACAAAATTAAAAATGATGCAAGAAGTCAGTGAGAATTTTGAGGTAAGCTGAAATGTTTAATCGGTTAGAATGCATTTTAATCGTTTCATTGTGCTGAATCTTTCATTTGTCCTCAGAATGTCACATCCTCAGCACAGTATTCCACCTTTTTGGAGCACATTGTCCCTCGGTTTCTGACGTTTCTACAGGATGGCGAGGTGCAGTTCCTTCAGGAAAAACCAACTCAGGTGAGTTTCTCGTGAATCCCCCTAGTCGCTCTCATAATTTGAGCAAACTGTTTTTTACATGTGACCTTACTTTGTTTCATTATTTTTAGCAATTAAGGAAACTGGTCTTGGAGATTATTCATCGTATTCCAACTAATGAACATCTGCGAGCTCATGCCAAGAATATCCTCTCTGTCATGTTCCGCTTTCTAGAGGTCAGCTTTCTTGTCTTTACAATGCTATCTATAGTTGCTAGGAATCTCAATATATGTTATTAATGGTTATTCGTGTATGACTATTGGTTTGATGATTATCTGTATATTGTTTGAAAAGCAAATGAAAAAGACTTGTGTTTTATGTAGGCTACAATATGTTTTATTGAACTGAGAGTTTTCATGAGCAATTATGCATTGATCAATTATTTGTTTATTAAATAGTTTTTCTCTTTTTATGTTGTCCATTCAGATTGAGAGTGAAGAGAATGTGCTTATTTGTTTACGCATTATCATTGAACTGCATAAACAGTTCCGCCCACCCATCTCGCAAGAGGTGAGTCAGATGCTGGATTTTGGTAATCTTGTTTCAGATCTTCTAAAATGTTCATAAAATATTCCACTATTCATTTCTACAGATTCATCATTTCTTGGACTTTGTGAAGCAGATTTACAAAGAGCTTCCGAAAGTAGTGGTGAGTAGCACATGTTTGAGGGTTTGACTTTTCCTGTGTTTTTTGGACTAAATCTCATTGTCTTTTGGACAGACACGGTACTTTGAGAATCCTCAGGTTATAGCAGAAAACACAGTTCCCTCTCCAGAGATGGTGGGAATGATAACCTCGGTGCTGGTCAAGACTGCGCCTGAATGTGAGGACAGCGAGACTCGCACGGTCAGTGTACACACATTTTGTATTCTTTCAAAGAATCATTCTCAAAGGCAAAACGAATAATGGACACAATGATGAGAGCAATGTACTTTAGTCCAGAAAATGGTACTGTGTGTATGTGTGTGTTTGTGTGTGTGTGTGTGTGTGTGTGTGTGATTGTTCTAGAAAGTACCAAAACAGCTGGACAGTGAAAGTAAAACTGATAAGATCTGAGTGTCCGGATGAAATTTAGAGTTCTTTGACCATCAGGCTATTTCAGGAACGAATTAAAAGAAATAATCAAACTAAAAAAGTATTTGCCATCACATATTTCAGACACTAGAGGGCATTCTTAGTCTAGTTTTTAAGTAGAGCATCTACAGTAGGTGCTAAACTGAAACCGTAAAATAGATTTCTGTTCACTTATTTAAACTCTATATGTATGTACGCACACACGCATGTTTAAAAAAAAAAAA
>CM051500.1:7604102-7651725 GCA_028031935.1 Paedocypris micromegethes | reverse complement strand
AAAAAAAAAAAAGATATTTTCCTCACTTTTTTCTTCTTTTTTTTCTATATCCTCTAGCACACCATAATACCCAGAGGATCACTGTCGCTCAAAGTGTTGGCTGAGCTGCCCATCATCGTAGTGCTCATGTATCAGGTAAGAGCTCATATAGTATTTCTTTGGCTCTTGATAATGTGACAGATGAGCTTAAAATTGCAGTAGATTTGAATGATTCCTCGATCAATTAGTTGTGCTGGTTTGTGGTTTAGCATTGTTACTCAAACCTGGATCCTCAAAGGCTTTTAAAACACTTGTCCAAGGATCTATATATTGCAAGCAAGATGTGTTTAATGTTGTTGGACTTTTAAATTGATGCTTTTTTCCCAGCTGTACAAACTGAACATTCACAACGTGGTTTCTGAATTCGTGCCTCTGATCATGAACACCATCATGCTGCAGGTTTCTACACAGGCCCGGTCAGTGTGTCTGATGTTGGATCCATTCAAGTGGATTTTATAGGTACCATTTAACCCACAGAGACATTAATAATTTGCTTGGTTTGAATCTGTGACAGGCAACACAAGCTTTTCAACAAGGAGCTGTACGCAGATTTCATCGCGGCTCAGATTAAGACACTGTCTTTCCTTGCCTACATTATCCGAATCTATCAGGTAAAACGTACTTTTTTTTTTTTTTTTATTTCAGCACTGTTTATCCATCAATGTTATTGATAGTCCTGCATGACTTGTTATTCAATCAGGGTTTTTATCCGGGCTGAAAGAACTTGCTCAAACTATTACCAGGGTATCCGCGGGTCCTTAAAAAGTCTTAAAAAGTCTTAAATTTAATAATGTAAGAATAAGGCCTTAAAAGTATTAAAAAGTCTTAATTTCACATTTCAAAGATCTTAAAAATGAAATGTAACCGACTTTGTAAAGAGGACTTTATTTTTTGTTTTTAAAAACATTTGAAATCTTTTCGTTTGTCACGTAAAATAAAATACTGTAGACGAAACCAAGTTCAACCAACCGTGTTCGCGGGGAGCTTACAGGTTTGCATGAACCGCTAGAGCTTTAGGGTACGGGATCAATCTAGTACCAAAAATATTCGCGTGCGAGAAACCTCGATTGGAGCGAGCGCAACGCGATTTGAGCGCATGTATGGGATAAATTTAGTGCCAAAAAGATCCGCGAGCGAGCGCAACGCGATTTGAGCGCGCACGTATCGACATGCGCTCACGCTCAGTTCTTGTCTGCTCAAATTAAAATCGGCTAAACAGAGATCGGAATTAACATTTATTCCTTTGCGGCGATAAATGTAAAATGTAAAACTTGGAACAAATGGAATAAGAGCTTTGGAGAGCCACATGCAGTGTGAAACACACGGAGCGGCTGCGGAAACCTGTCGGAAAAAACACCTGATATTTCTCAGTTTTGCTCCGTCGCACCCACAACAGTAGGTCTTAAATTTAATTTTGAACGGTATTAAAAAGGTCTTAAAAAGTCTTAAATCTAACTCTTCGAAACCTGCAGATACCCTGATTACATATTTTAATATTAACATATTAATACGTAGATTAATAATTACTATAGTAATTATGAATACACGTTTTTTTTACTAATCTGAATACAGTATTTTTACAGTAAGCCTATACAAATATTTTATCCTTCCAACATAATGATTAGGAGTTTGAACCCTTCATTTCAACTTGTGCACAGCTAGGTCACATGACCACACAAGTGTCATCTGATATTGTTAGTAAATGTTTAACATGGTGAATATTAATCATGCTCCAGGCCACACAGAATCTGCTGGGCAGAATCTTGGTGGTGCCACAATGCTTTTTTTTTTATACAGATCTTGACACTCAATCGGTAGCAGCCGCTCGCATTACACACTTTCTATTTGACTTCACAAATGTTGTACACTAATTATAATCGCCATTGCGTTATCATCAATAGTAATGTTATTTATTTTATGAAGTAATACTTGGTGGCACTTTTGACCAGTTCACTCAGAAAGAAAAGGACAAAAGCAATTATTATGCAATATATTTGCGATCTTTTAATCAAAAATGATTTTTTTTTTGTCAGGATTTGGTTGTGAAGTATTCCCAGCAGATGGTGAAGGGGATGTTGCAGCTGCTGTCGAACTGCCCCCCTGAGACAGCTCACCTGCGGAAAGAGCTGCTGATCGCTGCCAAGCACATCCTCACCACCGATCTACGCAGTCGTGAGTCATCCACCTCTGAACAATTGCAGCCCGTTCACTGATATCATCTGCGACCTGCAACGCCTTTGCTATTGTAGAAGACCCTGCATCTGGTGTGAATTACCCCATGGCTGGATGTGTAACAACGGCCATGTCTTTGGAGCTTCACCCCTTAATCAATAGCATTTGATAGAGGAATCTGATACACTCTGCAAAATCATTAGTCCTGTTGAGAAGGTTAAATGAATCAATGGGATTTTCTCACGGTTGAGACCCGCTATTGATGCATCTCATTGTTTGCGGTGCCATTTTGGTTTGCTTCAGAACAGATGATGGGATCTGATGAGGCTTTTTCGTTGCAGAATTCATTCCATGCATGGACAAGCTTTTCGATGAGTCGATACTCATTGGTGCTGGATACACAGCGAGAGAAACACTAAGGTGAGATACTCAAAATTTATCTACGCTAACAACTACATGCGTTCACTGTAGATTGCGTAATAAAAGAGGCTTAGAATCTATTCCTGAAAAGGGCTTGGAAGAACTAACAAACATTATAGTAAATCTACGTTTGCGTCTAAAAGCACATCCAGCTTTACTGCCTTTAAAAACATTATGAACACGTTTTTCAGTCTGCATTTTTTGCAGAATTGGAAAATAGATGGAGAATTATGCCTTTCACAGTCCTCACCGTTGATTTCTAACAGAAATGCTTTATAAATAACTAAAGTGCTTGACTAGTCTAAACTAGTACTTTGTGATTGAACGTTCCTTGTTTTTTTTTCTTCTGCAAAAATGTTATACTTGTGTTTTGCATCAGAATGTACGGTAATTTTAGCGATGTGTAGCTGAATGGAGATGCCCTACTGGGCAAATAAGATCCAGGTGCCAATTACATGCCAGGCTGTACTGGCATTGCCCATGGTCTGGATCTATGCCGCACACGCCACATGTCTGCCAACACAGTCCTCTAATCCTCAGCCTCCATCAGCCTTCAGCATGCAGATTTGACAGGACGAAGACATCAGTGTTGTTTACAAGTCCTTCTCTGTCAATCAAAGTTTTTAATCAAATCGTAAAGGTTTAAGTCACTTTTTTTATTAACTCACTCAAAGAAGTTTGTACAACATTTGCTTTGCTAAAATGTCTGGCAATTCCAGCAGGTTTTGGCTCACAGACAGTTTTGTAAGTGAGAAATTACCACAGCAGAACAGCAGTAATGTCGTTCTCTCAACCTGTTCCACAGACCCCTGGCATACAGCACTCTAGCGGACCTGGTGCACCATGTCAGACAGAACCTTCCATTGACGGACCTTTCCCTGGCCGTGCAGCTGTTTGCCAAGAATATTGATGACGAGTCTTTGCCCAGCAGTATACAAACCATGTCCTGTAAGCTGTTGCTTAATCTGGTGGACTGCATTCGCTCTAAGAGTGATCAGGAGAACGGCAATGGCAGGGACATCCTCATGAGGATGCTGGAGGTAAGAACGATATGCTCCTGGTTCATTACCTTGTGTTAGTTTTGCTTGAATGATTATAAATGCATACTTGTCCAAAACGGTCAAATTCATTGATTCTACAAATTCCACCTCGATAGGTTTTTGTGTTAAAATTCCACACCATTGCACGATACCAGCTGGTGTCCATCTTTAAGAAGTGTAAGCCCCAATCAGAGATGGGTGTGATGGACCCAGGGGTGTTACCAGGCGTTCCAGCTATGCCTACCGTAGCTACTCCTGCCTTACCTCCACCGGCACCACCAACACCAGTCGCATCAGCACCACCTCCACCAACATCGTTTGATAGACCCGGCGAGAAGGAAGACAAGCAAACCTTCCAGGTTTCCGACTGTCGCAGTCTTGTGAAGACACTTGTTTGCGGAGTAAAGACGATCACATGGGGAATCACTTCCTGTAAAGCACCTGGAGGTGAGATGATTGGACCAAACACTTTTTTTGTGTGTTTTAGTAGTTTAACTAAATTGTATTGGATTGACTTTGTTCTTGGTTGTTGTGTTCCAGAAGCCCAGTTTATTCCCAACAAGCAACTCCAGCCTAAAGAAACACAAATATACATCAAATTGGTCAAATATGCTATGCAGGCTTTGGACATCTACCAGGTACGACTAAACTTTCAGTGAAGTGGTGTATTTTTGTGTGCAGTATTAAAGTCCTGTGTCTGGAGAGGAACCCAAAGTTTTCCTCCTAGTTCTAAAGTTTACAGCTTATCACAGAGCCAACCCCCTTTTGGCTAGGTACAGATTGCTGGCAATGGGCAGACGTACATCCGTGTGGCTAACTGTCAGACTGTGCGAATGAAGGAAGAGAAGGAAGTTTTAGAGCACTTTGCCGGAGTCTTCACCATGATGAACCCACTCACTTTCAAGGAGATCTTCCAGACCACTGTTCCATATATGGTGGAGCGCATTTCCAAAAACTATGCCCTACAGGTATCTAATCTTTTCTGCTATTAGTAATTTTGAATAATAAATGTTTTGCCTGTTAAATTTGCTTTTCATTCAACAGATTGTGGCAAATTCCTTTTTGGCCAACCCCACCACATCAGCACTGTTTGCCACCATCTTGGTGGAATATCTTTTGGAGCGTTTGCCGGAGATGGGATCCAATGTTGAGCTCTCAAACCTTTATCTGAAACTCTTCAAACTGGTCTTTGGATCGGTTTCTCTGTTTGCAGCAGAAAACGAGCAAATGCTTAAGGTGACTATCTTGCTGTAAAGTGATACCCACTTTCATTTTGAGCATTGTGTTAAATCAGTATTTAGACCGAAGGGAAGGAGCGCTAAGACCCTCTGAGCTCTGATGACACTGCGCTGTCAAACGCATCAGTGCCAGTAGCCATGCTGCATTCATTTTAATGCATCCTGTCAGCTCTTTCGATGAGAAATGACACTTGTGCTTCAGATTGACAGGAAGAACTGTTGTGAAGGTCACTGAATTACTTTTGGGAAAAAAAAGTCTCTTCCCATTGCTCCTCATGCTTCATGAAAATGTAATGCAAAAAATTCTTAAACTTAAAATTAGACTTCTTGTTTGGTAATAAAAAGCAAAGAATATTCATATTTTATATAAAATGTATTTCATTGGCTATGACTGTATGTTTGCCAATATGTTTTATATCCTTATTACCGTTCCTCACATATCCATTTATGAAGTTTAAAGAAAACATGTAAAATCATATATAAGCAGCACATTTTTAAATTAAGTGTTCAAAAACTAATTTCTAAATACGTTTCTTTTGCTCAGCCATTTATTCCAAATTAATGAGTTGGTTTCACAGTGTTATTTCGTCGACTTAATCATCTCTGGCATGACAATGTCGCACAATCAATCAAATTTATTTACGAATAAAATACACTGCAGATTTAATTCACTTAAAGGGCTCAATGAAGACTTCCATGTAATATTTGTTCTTTTTCTCTTTTAGCCTCATCTGCACAAAATAGTGAACAGCTCAATGGAACTGGCTCAGTCGGCCAAGGAGCCCTATAACTACTTCCTGCTGCTGAGGGCCTTGTTCCGCTCTATTGGAGGGGGCAGCCATGACCTCTTGTACCAAGAGTTCCTGCCTTTGCTTCCTAATTTGCTTCAAGGTAATTGGTCCCTTTGAACAAGTGTGGTTTACTCTAATGGTCTGTCACAAACTGAGAAGTGTCTTTAAATGCTGATGGTGTTTCTTGCCAGTTCATATTGTCTTCCGTTTTAAAAATGTATTAGGTAGAAGAAGACGAATAGAAGAAGAATACCTTTATTTGTCTCAACGGAGAGAAATTTACATTTAGCAGTTTTTATCGATTTGACCTGCGTGCATTATGTGCTCTAGGTCTGAACATGCTGCAGAGTGGCCTCCATAAGCAGCACATGAAGGACCTGTTTGTTGAGCTGTGTCTCACTGTTCCTGTGCGGCTGAGCTCTCTTCTGCCTTACCTTCCCATGCTTATGGATCCACTGGTGTCTGCTCTTAATGGATCACATACACTGGTCAGCCAGGGGCTTCGAACCTTGGAGCTCTGTGTGGACAACCTCCAGCCAGACTTTCTCTATGACCATATTCAACCAGTTAGAGCAGAACTGATGCAGGTAAAAAGAGCTTTTTTTTCCCCTCATGGGAGGATTTTATAATATATAGTGAGTTCAATATACGTATTTGAACAGGCGTTGTGGCGAACCCTTCGGAATCCAGCAGAGACCATCTCCCACGTTGCTTACCGAGTTCTAGGCAAGTTTGGGGGAAGCAACCGGAAGATGCTGAAGGAGTCCCAGAAGCTGCTGTATGTTGTTACTGAAGTTCAAGGGCCCAGCATCAAGGCAGAGTTCACTGACTGTAAAGCCTCCATTCAGCTGCCGATGGAAAAGGTACTCATTTCGGAATCATATACCGTATTGTGTTTGCTGATCCCTATGCTACACTTGCATTAAATATAAAACATAAGTATATTGAAATTCAACACGTGTGACCCTGGTTTTCTGTTTTGTTTGAACCAAAACTGGACCAGAACTTGTGTTGTATTGACCTTCTGTATTGACAGAAACAGGTTCCTGTTTATGCTTATTCAATATATAAATGGTTTATATTTTCATTTTCATTCCATATTTTCCATTTTTTTTTTGTTTCCAGAGAATAAGCCATTTGTAGAATATTGTTTTAACTGCAGACACAGTAAGTCTGTTCTTGCAATTTTTATTTATTCACCCAAAATGCCCAAGAAAATCATGAAAAAAAAATCCAGATTATATTCTTAGTCTAGTTGATTTGAGTTACATGTGTTTTGGGTGGGTGGTCGGTTCAGTGTGAAAAGATTTTGGATTCCTCGTCATGTAATGAATACTCGTCAAACGGGAGCATGTGCCGAAAGCCATCGCCTTCCCCAGGTAATTAAATAGATCATCAGGCTGTAAGCTGTGCTCATCACCCCCCACCCCCCACCATCAATCTCCCCCTGCTGAGCAGACGGGATTGTTTACTCCAGCTAATGGCTCTTCCTGCTGCTCATCGCTGCTTGGGTAAACGCACACTGTCATTCCTGTAATTGTGTTCAGTCCACAAAGATGGATGCTACCACAGTTGTGCCGTTGCCGCCTAATTTCATTTGCATGCACCCTGCCATTTCCACAGGCAGCAGAAGCAGCGCAGAACCGACCAGAGGTATTTGGGTCGAGTCTTACACTGTCATAACTCGCTCATTCCCCCATAATACTGCCCTTTTCTCCTCGACTATCGATGTTTGTTTGTAAATACAGTGGTACCGCGACATGAGAATGTCCTAGACAACAAACGTTCAGAGTAAAGGATTGTGTCGCTGAAAAACTTTTTGTCCTGAGTTATGATATATTTTCGATTTACGAACAAAGCATGTTTTTCTTCTTATCACTAACATGCATGGAGATGGAGAGTCCAGGCGTGTAAAAAAAAAAACAGTTGTTTAATCTTTATGCACTTCAAATAAACTAAAAATAGCCAAAACACTAAGTTAATTTCAGAGATCTGGCTTCCAAAAAATAAAATAAGATTGTATTCTCCCAAAATGCCGATTTTTTTTTTTTTTTTTTTTTTTTTTTTTTTTCTTTTAATCTTCGTTCTACTTTTATAAACACCTGCCTAAGGGCAAACTAAACAACTGCTATGTAACATGTTTTTCTTCGCAATTATAATTACAACTTAAGGTGTCTCTTTAGTATAGACACACGTGTCCATCTGTCTATCAATCCATCCAGAATAAATATCTTCTATTTTGTCTAAGAGTCATGCTGCACTGACACGTTTATAACCACAGTAGTTCACAAACGTTCCTAGTGCCTCTACAGTCAGAGAAGGCCAAGGTTTGTACTGCATACATGAGTAATGTTCTTCAGGTTTGCCTTCATCAGGTGAACCATTTGTCTCAAGGTCCTTAACACCACTTAGGATGATAAACAGCTCAACAATGAGGAATAACTACCAAACAAGAACAATCCTAAAGTGCTGTAGAGGAGGCCCTGAGCGTTTGAGATATGTCGTGGTGTGGAGACACCTTGTGTAGAGGAAAGTGTCTCAGCCAGGTTTAAGTATTTTTTTCTAAAGAAAATATTTAGAATATGATCCCAACACACTTCCACTCTCTTCCTCGGAACACTGGACTATCTAGTGCCACTAACGGCGCTTTTCTGTTTGGAATTGCCCTGCTTGGCTGTCAGCGGTCACGCTGCCGTTAGCCGTAATTCATTCAGACAGGCCTTACTGTGGAAAACCACTTTCCGTATCCTCGAGTCTCACTAATTATCTCATCTTCTCCCTTGTCATGTCCCATCACTTCAGCGTGTCTCTTCAGAATTTAAGGCTTTAAGAGGCGACTAATCACTGCTGAATGTTTTAATATACGATGGGTCTTTTAAGTGTCATCACTGAATTTCATTCAAGCGAGTAAAATTGGTGCCATGTAAATGTGCAGCCTTACCTGAGTTAAAGTTATGTGATGGATACAGTCTGATGTCTTTCTCCAAGTTGCACAAGAGGTGTGAAATGTCAGTTTATGACATTTTATTGTTTTTATGAATCTTTGTCATTGTTTTTTTTTTTTGTTTTGGTATTTTCAGTCTATTGAAACTGCTCTGGACTGCCTGAAGAGTGCCAACACGGAACCGTATTACAGACGACAGGCCTGGGAAGTGATCAAATGCTTCTTGGTCGCCATGACCAGCCTGGATGACAACAAACATGCACTTTATCAGCTCCTCGCGCATCCTAAGTAAGTAAAAAGTCTGAGCATTACAATATTATCAGTTGCAGAAGATTTAATTCTCTTAACAATAATCAATATTGGCATTCTCTGCAGTGTACATTATCTTTGACACTTTTTTCAAACTACCTAAAGTAGATTAATTGTACAAACAACTTAAGTTGTGCCGGGTCTTGATCATGTTTATGTTCATTATTAGAGATTTAATTGTAGAATTTGGATATTTTTTGCAAGGGTAAAACGCACATTATTTGGTTTTCTTTTAAATTGGTCCTGCTTTTAATTACGCTAGAATGTCAGATTTAATTTCAAATACGTATTTGTTGTGTCCTCTAGTGGGTTATAACAAAAAGCTTTATAGTACATTGAGGGTTTGAAAACTCCAACGCCAAAGCAAATTTAGTGAATTAGATGTGGTTATTTGTGGATCTGAAAACTTTGTGAAATTCAGAAATATTGATGCATGAGCATTTGTATTATCTCTGTGACTTTACAGTCAACAAATTCTTAAACAAAATTAAAATATAGTAACTCGGATTTCCCAAAAATCACAAGATATAAACGGCACGACTGCTTTTCTTCTTGGTCACTTTCCAGGAGTCAAAAAACATTTGTCATTTATTCATTTATTTTCAAACATTTAAAACTTTCTGAACACTTATAGCCTAAAGCCCGGCTTGTCAGCGATGTTCAAGGAGCCAATAACTTGGCTGTTTCTTCTGGCTGTGAGAAACTTGTTTATTGATCTACGAGTCGGGGCTAATTGACTGTACTTTATCCGTTTACCCCTAAGCCTGTCAGACTGACCCTTCCAAAATCACTGGCTGTGCTGCTGCCAGAAGTCAGGATTCATGACATTCTCTCTGCTTTATTCAGTGTGGCACACCGCACTGGTCATCATGAAAGTGGGCTTTTTCACAAGGCCAAGCACTGTCTTAATATCGCAAATGCCAGGCCGGATAATTGAGTCCCATTCAAGTGGCAGTGTTATGAATTTGAATGGATGTGACCGCTCTATCAGGCTTAGCTTTCTCCCTAAGCCGAGCCTTTTAAACGGCGATAATGAAATGGAGAGATCCATCAACACTGCTGCTGACTTTGGCATTATGGAATACCAAGCTTGAGGACGGATAAAACAGTCACTCCATCACGGTTACGATATCTGCTGGGGTAAATATTCAAACACAAGGCAAAATGTCAGCCAGACTCCCATGGGCCTTAGCTGTCCAAACACACAAAGCCCTTTACACTGTGTAATCAAATCAAACGGCGTGATTGGTTAAGTCGCCCTCAGACGCTCTTATGCAAACACTTTCTTATGCACGCTGTACTACAAACGAAACCTTGTTTTTTTTAACAGCTTTACAGAGAAATGGATCCCCAACATGATCATTTCTCACCGATACAAAGCTCAGGACACCCCAGCACGCAGGACATTCGAGCAGGCCTTGACCGGTGCATTCATGTCCGCTGTCATCAAGGACCTCAGGCCGAGTGCTCTGCCTTTTGTCGCCAGCTTAATCCGCCATTACACCATGGTGGCTGTGGCGCAGCAGTGCGGTGAGACGTCGTTTTGGCTCTGTATTCCTATTCTGAATTAGCGTTCCAGTCTAAATAATTCTCAATTTTGTTTCCCAGGTCCCTTCTTACTGCCATGCTACCAGTCAGGCAGCCAGCCCAGCACGGCGATGTTTCACAGCGAAGAGAATGGTTCTAAAGGCATGGACCCTCTTGTGCTGATAGACGCCATCGCCATCTGCATGGCCTATGAGGAAAAGGAGCTGTGCAAGATCGGAGAAGTGGCACTCGCTGTCATCTTTGACGTTGCCAGCATTATCCTTGGCTCTAAAGAAAGGGTACGATTGACTTGAACTAGAATTTTTTTCTTGTTCTAAAGTTGTGCTTTTTCTTTTAGGCTTGTCAGCTTCCACTGTTCTCCTACATAGTGGAACGGCTGTGCGCTTGCTGTTATGAGCAGGCCTGGTATGCTAAGCTCGGTGGAGTGGTGTCCATCAAGTTTCTGATGGAAAGGCTTCCTCTGATTTGGGTCCTGCAGAACCAGCTTACGTTCCTCAAAGCTCTGTTGTTTGTGATGATGGACCTCACAGGAGAGGTACCAACTCGTCCAATAGCATGCCACATTCATCTGTTGGCTATATGTCTGATTTTATTAACTTTACCTGCCCTAGGTGTCTAATGGTGCAGTTGCCATGGCAAAGACCACGCTTGAGCAGCTCTTAATACGATGTGCAACGCCTCTGAAGGATGAGGAGAAAACTGAGGAACTTCTAACTGCTCAGGATAAATCTTTCCATCATGTGACTCATGATCTGGTGCGAGAGGTCACATCCCCTAATTCCACTGTGCGCAAGCAGGCCATGCACTCGCTGCAGGTTCTGGCTCAAGTCACGGGCAAGAGCGTCACCATCATCATGGAGCCTCATAAAGAAGTAAGTGTTCTACATTGTTAAGGTATTTCTAACAAGCCGTCTGTTACATTAAAGTGAACAATGAGTGAGTTCAAAGCAACCAGCCAGAACGATTGTTACTATTTTTAAATCAAAGTTAGTTTTATTTACATAGAGCTTTTCCCAGTCGCTGAATTTCTCAAAGCATGAACACACAGCACTATTTTTTTATCCATAACCGAGTCCATTATTTAACATTGCCATTTACTTATGACTTGTAAGCAAACCATTAGGTGACAAAATAGCTTTCTTTGTGAGATATAAATAAAACTGAGGAGAACTCTGCTTCTAATGTCCCAGGCACTACAACTTTAACACTCTATTTTGTGTGCTGATAATTTATAACCATCACCGGTCTTTCACTTTTGTTTAGCCGCACGGGGAAAAATATAATGTCTAGTTCCTTTCTAATGTTTAAAACCTTCTCTAAATCTTTTTTATTAGGTTTTGCAGGACATGGTACCTCCAAAGAAGCATTTGCTGCGTCATCAGCCGGCCAATGCTCAGATTGGCCTAATGGAGGGCAACACTTTCTGCACCACCCTGCAGCCCCGTCTCTTCACCATGGACCTTAATGTGTCAGAGCACAAAGTCTTCTACACAGAGGTCAGTCTGACCCGTCTTTCTCTCAAGAGAGTTTATTACCAAACCATATTCAGGTTTGTTCAAGCACAGAGCTGTTTTTTAATAAATATCCATCCTTCGATTTGACGCAGTTGCTGAACTTGTGTGAAGCTGAGGATGCTGCCCTGATGAAGCTGCCCTGCTATAAGAGTTTGCCTTCAATGGTTCCGCTTCGCATTGCTGCTCTCAGTATGTGTTCTGTATCGACATTTTGTTCATTAAGTGCTTTGACTGAATTAAAGTCTTGTTGGCATTTTGCTAAGCTAAATAAACCTTAAATACATGGCTGTTTCAATTTGAATTGTTGAACAGAATTTAGCAAAAGCTTTTATTCAAAATCGTGATTTGCTTTGTTCCAAAAATGCTGATAGAGCTACGTAGATGCCAGTCTAAGGTTTTTTTTCAGTCTTTGTGCTAACATATTTTGAAATGAACAGATCTTTCTTATGTCAGTCTTCACACATTTCCTATTTTTCTTCTGTTTGAGCAGATGCCCTTGCAGCCTGTAATTACCTTCCTCTGTCCCGGGAGAAGATCATCGCTGCTCTTTTCAAAGCCCTGAACTCTACTAACAGTGAGCTGCAGGAGGCCGGCGAAGCCTGCATGAGAAAGGTCACCGGAAAAAGAAAAACATCCTCCCGTCGTTTTTCGTTTTGTTTCACAATCTGTCACGGAAAGACGGAAATAAAGTTGTCTAATATAGAATTGCATTTTGATATTAGCAAAGGGTTATCCACATAAATCGTTCTGGTTACATTGATTTGTGACTGTTTGGAGTTTAAATCCAATTTCTTTTCAATTTTTCAGTTTTTGGAAGGCGCAACCATCGAGGTGGACCAAATCCATACTCACATGCGGCCTCTGTTGATGATGCTGGGCGATTATCGCAGTCTGAAGCTCAATGTGGTGAACAGACTTACATCTGTCACAAGGCTCTTCCCCAACTCCTTTAATGACAAGTTCTGTGACCAGATGATGGTAAGTTAATTACATCAACTCTGGTGGAATAATTGTATGTGTAAACCCCCCAAAAGAACAGTAATTTATAATTTGACCATTTTGTTCTTGTAGCAACATCTACGGAAATGGATGGAGGTGGTGGTAATGACACACAAAGGTGGTCAACGCAGTGATGGGAGTGTGAGTACCCGCTTGACCTGATTTTCAGGAATCGATCTCGGTTTCATACATGTTCAACAAGATTCCATGGATAACGTTTTGTTTGTTTGAACCTTAATGGAAATAGTAGAATGTTTTACACTACACCTGCCGGGAGCTAGCAAGATTAATATGACATGGTGGTGGGTATCTCTCTTCAAGATTTGGTTTCTCCTTCAATTTAATCATGTTTAGTTTAAATCATGACTTCGCTTCTACCGGAGGTTCTGTAGTCACTTCACATGGTTTGTGCTGTTATAGTTTTGCAATCTGTTAACTGATTAGTCGCACAAACCCACTTGGATTCAGCTAATATTTACGCTCCAGGAATTTAGTGACATCACTTGAAGGCTACTGAATATCAGCCTGACCTGTTCGTGCCTTTTCCCTCAAATGGGAACTATCTTATATTTAATATTTTCTTGTGAGACAAGAAGTTTGTTCGGGATTCCCTGCCAGTTCTTTCCACTTTGACTGCTGCTTACTTTTTCTGAATTAGTGGCACTATGTTACACAAACGTCACATTCTGTAAGCGGAAACGGGGAATGTGGAGTGTTTCCAGCTCAAACCTCTCAGAATCAGTGATGGTCATGTTTATTAAAGGCCCAACTACTAAACGCTATCTATACATTAAGCTACTTTGGATTCTAGTTTTCTAGTTGAATGGATAACCTTGGAATATAAGAAAGATTGACTGTAAGGGCCTGTTGCTGCTTTTTCCCAGGCTTCAAGAAGAGCTGCCATTCTCATGCCTGGCCGTTCTTGAAAATGTATTCTAATTGCATGCAAATTGGCCCTCTGTTCCTGCAGTTTTTAATATTCTTACAACATTGACAGAATAACTAACCATACATGACAATGAGGCAGGTCAGCTGGGTTCAGCGAGAGGGGGATTCGGAATGGTATGTCCGCAGATTAGTTTAGCTCAACACCCAAAAAGAAGGTCATCTTGACAAGAGTGCTGAGATTTCTCCTTCACGAGTGTGCGTTCTCCACCAGTTTTGTGCTTTTGTTCTACGGTGCACGTCTTTCATTTGACCCAAAATAGTGTCCCAAATAGTGAAGTGAAGAATATGGCATAAAAGAGATCTCCAAAGTATGCTGTTGATAATGGTACATTTTCTTTTCAGCCTTGTTAAAATATATTTTTAAAAGGTCTGATTTAGAGCAGCGCAATAAATTGTTAAAAGATCACAATCTTGATTTTCCCGCTCAAGCAATCAATCAAGCATTTACATGACTCCAGTGTTTGATTTGTATATAGGAAAGATGATATTACATTAATTCTGTCTTTATTTGACGAAAATAAAATAAAATTAACTTCTATACCTTCTCAGAATGGTTTTCAGCACAAGAGGCAACGTTGTTCTGCTCGGCAGCCACAAAATAAAGATTTAGACCCCAAATAAAGGCTGTTAGGTGATTATAAAGATAGGTGTTTTTAGCTAAGAATCTTTAATTGTGACACAATATTTATAAAGTTTATAATGTTTAATGGGTTTTTTTTTCCCTTCACATCATTACTTTTACGTTGCATTTATTTTTCATTGCATTTTTTTTTAATTTAAAACAAAGAGTAATATGTTTTATTTTGATGATGCTTGAAAACTCGATGTTCAGGGTTAAACCTTTAAAATAAAAAAGTCCCAGAATCGTGCCGCTCTAGTCTGATTTACGACTCTGATTTCAATGAGGGTGGAAATTCTTATACAGATAATTGTTTGATTTTGAGATTTTATGTACGACCTTTTGTGAAACAAGCTTTGCCGTTATATGGTGCGATGCTAGTCCCAGTGTGTTGCTGCTTCTTTGACATATTAATCCATACTGCATTTTCATCTAGGATTTCTTACACCTTCTGTTTTCATACTGAAAATCAATGAGTGTGCAGAATGACTCCAGCTGAAACGCTTCCTGTAGCTGTTTCCCCGCTCATGAATTTACCTCCAGGCCCAGAACTGCACACAGAATCTTAGACATGAATAAACCCAATGCCTTCCCGCAGTCCATACAGCATGCATTGCCCACGCTGCTTTGCTGATTGTTTGTTGTTTCCTGTCCAGGCACAGCCTGCCATGGAGGGTGTAGAGGTGAGATGGTGGTTCGCTACGGAGTCGTCACTGGCTCTGCTCTCATTGTCCTTGTGGTTTTTCTGTGCTAGTGTTGTCTTTTGTGTCCCTTGATGTCGTGTTTGACCCCCGTAGTTCCCGTTTTTGAGGTGGTCCCTCTCAAACCAGTCTTTCTGTGATGCCCATGGATTTGTTGTTTGTCCATTTGTGTCTAGGAACCTTATCAGAAAAGGATGTTTGCCCCTTATGTTTTTAACATCTGTAGAATTATCTCGCCTCAATGACTTACCCGCAGATCTTCCCCAAAATGGCAACGTTGTTAATCTATGAAAAAGAAAAATGCCTTCTGGTTTTCCACTGCTGCAATCACTAACAATCTCTGTGATCCTTTTTTTCAATTTTTCTCTCTGCAGGAAATGAGGATCTGCTCAGCCATTATAAACCTTTTCCACCTGATACCCGCTGCTCCACAGACTCTGGTCAAACCTCTTCTGGAGGTGGTGATGAAGACAGAGAGGGCCATGCTCATAGAGGTAGACCATCTCAGCTCTTCATCACTCGGGTTAATGAATCACAGGGTTGTCAAGAGCACACCAGGGTCTATGAAACTTTAAGGATGTATTGGACTTTCTTGCTTTCTTAACTGTTTCTCAGTGTGGATTCTGCGTAATGTTTGTTTGTCTGATTCGTTTCTAGGCTTTGGTTTTCATATTTGTCTACATTATTTTACAGGCGGGCAGTCCGTTTAGAGAGCCACTGATTAAATTCCTGACACGCCATCCATCACAAACGGTGGAGTTGTTCATGATGGAGGCAACACTGAATGACCCACAGTGGAGTCGCATGTTCATGGTATGACTCTATTTTTCGCTGTCATTGCTCAAGATTAATGATGGTAGACCATAATCAAATAAACCTGTTTTACAGAGCTTCTTGAAGCATAAAGATGCAAAACCACTTCGAGATGTCTTGGCTTCAAACCCAAATCGGTTTGTTCCTCTACTTGTTCCTGCTGGGCCTGCAGCGTCAGTGAGGCCTGGTTCTCCTTCTACCAGCACCACTCGTCTTGATCTTCAGTTCCAAGCTATCAAGGTGGTCCATGATTTATTACAAATGATCTATTAAATTACATGACAACTTGATGTTACTAAATCTTGATGCAACTTAAACATGTTGCTTCAGATCATAAGCATCATTGTGAAGAATGACGAGGGCTGGTTGGCAGGACAGCACTCTTTAGTCAGTCAGCTCAGACGCGTGTGGGTCAGTGAAGCCTTCCAGGAGCGCCATCGCAAAGACAACATGGCTGCAACAAACTGGAAAGAGCCCAAGCTTTTGGCCTACTGCTTACTTAGCTTCTGCAAGTGAGTAATTTTTTGTTTATTTTATATTTTGTACCTATAGTGAGCTTTATACTTCGCAAGATGTTCTAAAATATGTGGAGAATACATTCTTCCACTTGTAAATCTGCAATGAACATTATTTCTGATTAATCCAAATAATTTGTCAGTGAAATGTGTTTGTCTAAAAATATCTAATATGTCTAATATGATCACAGATTCAAATTTTTTTAGTTCCTTTTTTATGGCAATATGAAAACATACGTACTGTAAAAATTTATTTTTAATTCGTTCTTTTTAAGACGCAACTTCTTGGAGATCGAGCTGCTGTTTCAACTGTTGAGAGCTTTTACTGGACGCTTCCTGTGCAACATGACGTTCCTGAAAGAGTACATGGAAGAAGAAATCCCTAAGAACTACAGCATCACACACAAACGTGCGCTCTTCTTTCGCTTTGTGGAGTTCAATGATCCACACTTCAACGACGAGCTCAAGGCCAAGGTGAGCGTGTCGTCTTTATACATGATAGACAAGGCAACCCTCAGAACTTTGCCTTTGCGGCGACCGCTACCGTGACCTTTTCCATGACATGACTAGCATGACAAAACATCGAGAGCAGAGGAACTTCATGCTTCCTTAGCACTGGCCAACTAATCCGGCTAACAACCAGCCTTCTGAATATTTATGTCCTGGCAACAGGGATTGTCCATGCATGACCTGCCTCGCAAAGACATGTCTTCAGCGCAAAGCGAAGTCTTTGAAGAATGCTAATGAATATTTATTAGCAGATTACTCTAATAGCCATTGCGTAATCATTGAGCGTTTGCCTTTTATCAGCACTCTAAAAGATGAGTTTAAGAGCTGAACTATCACCTAGAACATATTTTCACCTAGCCATGTTAAACCATTGGTACAGTTTTACCTGCAAAACTTTGGAATTTTTCAGGAATTTTGGGTTTGTGTACAAGCTCTTGACAAGTTTGCCACGTTGTCTGCTGCTGTCAAAGTCCCGGGTGTTTAAAGTTACTCTGACTCTATTCCATGACACGCCATTGACGGTCCATGAATTTATATATATATATATATATATATATATATATATATATATATATATATATATATATGCACAATAACTTGAAGAAATATCATGACTTTACCAACATGTCACAACACACACAGCATCTGAAATGCATCAAGATAAGAAACACTACTATTGAAATGGCAAAGGAAAACCATTTTTAGAGCACATTTTAGACTGCAGCATGACTATTCATTTAAACAGGGTTTGCCTAATAAGCATCAACAGCAATTGCAGAAACTGCCAGTGACGGCAACATTCTAAATCCTGCTGTAATCCTGTCACTCAAAGTGCGATCTTAAAATTATCCTCGCCCTTTAGGATGAGAAACGGCTATTTTTTATGTGCTCTGTCTATACATATTGATATTGTGACCATTTTAATATATCAGTTCTGCAATAAAAATAGAAAATAAACTTTTTTAACGTATTGTAGAGTAACAGGGTTATACTATCATCATATGCTTTTAATATTCCAAAAAAAAAAAATAATAATAAAATAATAATTCCTTGAAGTTGTACATGATTATCAGAATGATAAAAAAATGAAATGTGTGTTATACAAAGTTTTTGTACAGCATCTCGACGTCCCAACAAAGTCGAGCACGTTTTGTATATCTTGTTCGAAAAATCATTGGGTATATGTTGGCACTCATGATAAATATTTGATGGTGAGGAATTGTGTCATTACAACTACAAAAAATTACAATAATTAACCCTGTTCACTTGCAATTTATTCTTTTTCAATAGTAAGGCGTGAATGGGCTGTTTTGACAGTCGATCTTTTTCTGTCTAATGACTAACTTTAAGAAATGTTAGAAGCGCAAACAGTCTTGGTAGCTTTAATGTCTGACTCTGTTCCTGCTCGGCTAAATCACCGCTCACAGCCAGACAGACGGTGTATTCCAAACATTTCCCCAGAGAGCCCAGCAGCTGCTTGCTCTTAGCACAAAACATGTTTAAGGTGATGTTTTCCGGCAGCTGGAGCCCGGGCGCTTGGGCTGTGATGGATCATGCAGAAAAGCATTTGTTGTGATACATCACTCATGTGAGCGGTGGAGGGTCTCATTAGGACGACGCATAATGAAGGAACACCTGCAGCCCCCGTGGCCCCCGATCCAGCCGCATATGTCTGGATGTCTCCATCTCCAGCATATAACTAGGCTGCCTTTACCCTGGGATAACAACAGAGTTGGCTTTACCCACTGGGTTTCTTTTAATACTTGACATTTTACTTGTTATTTCTCTTTGGAAAAGTGTTCTGTAGCGTAAAGTGTGATAAACAAAGGCATTTGTTTGTATGTCATTACTTCTGCTGCACATTTGAGCCGTGTTTTGGAATTCATATCTTTTTATCCTCTCTAAAGATTCAATATTCATATCCAGTAATTGTAATATAATGATCAAAAGGCTAATTAAAATCAGAGAGGCCGGAAATGAGCTTCATTGTGTACTGCTTATCTAATCTACATTGTAATATATTAACTGATTTATTACAGGGAAAGCCAATGTGCCGTTTTTTTTTTTTTTTTTGTGGCATTAAATTCCAGTGGTACTGTGATTTAAAATAAAATATAAGACGGACGTAGAAGATAGAGTAAAGAACTAAATTATAGTATGTACTTTTAAACTGTAATGAATAAAATAAATAAATACTTAATACTACAATATTCAACTGTAACTATAATACTTGCGATATTATTAAAATAAGTGAGAATAGCAGCTTATAATAACTTTTGTTAGTTTTATTATTATTATTAATTATATAGTATATAATAATATTATTATTATCTATAGATTTTATATACAGTATCTTAAATATCTTGTACAGTATACAGTATTTCTTAGTTACAGTAATTACAGTATTATCTTGTTAATAATAATCAATACAAATCATGTTTTGTTCAATCTATTTTTGCATTTACTATTATATATATGTACGTATATATTTTCATTTTAACACACATTTATGAGTTACCCACAGTTTTTGTGATCAGGAAACTGCTTAAGAATGTCAAAAAAGAAAGAAAATCAAATGTGAAGTTTTCCATCCAGTGCCGATCATGAATTGTAGATTACATCTTCTTATCTTCTGCTGTGCAGGTGTTGCAGCATATCCTGAACCCAGCCTTCCTCTTCAGCTTCGAGAAAGGAGAAGGGGAACAATTGTTGGGACCCCCCAACCCAGAAGGGGACAATCCTGAGAGCATCACCAGCGTCTTTATCACCAAGGTAAGCATTTCTACCACCTTCGGTCATGCTTTCACATCAGTGGTTCTCTATTTATCCTATATTTATTGAATCACAAGGACATAAAGGTCATAATGTCCATTTTTCAGACATCTAATGTATGTTAATAGACTTTACTTTTATTTTTTCAACATTTAATTAGTTGGTAACAAAGAGCAAACTATTGTGGAGTAGGGATGTTCTTTACCCTAACAGATCTTCAAACACTTATTTAAATCATTTTTTTCAGGTGTTGGACCCGGAGAAGCAAGCAGACCTTGCAGACTCACTGAGGATTTACTTGCTTCAGTTTTCCACCCTACTGGTTGAACATGCCCCTCATCACATCCACGACAACAACAAGAACAGGAACAGCAAACTGAGACGTCTCATGACCTTTGCTTGGCCTTGTCTGCTTCCCAAAACCTGTGTGGACCCAGCCTGCAAATACAGCGGTCACTTACTGCTGGCTCACATAATTGCCAAATTTGCCATTCACAAGAAGATTGTGTTACAGGTGAGATGGGGATTATAAAACATACAGAGGAATAATCTCAGTAGTTAATATGGCTAATCTAATTTAATCGCATTCTCAAATTCATTAATAAACGATGATTATAGATTTATTCCACATGTAAAATGTCCTCATTTAAAATGCATGTTATTTAAAGAAAGGTTGTATATAGAATTCTTCTGTGGCTGAAAGATCTGCTTGCATGCAAGTTTATGGGTCTATGTGATTGGATGACTATTTTCTGTTTGTGAAGTTGAAGGTCACACTTCTATGCAAGTCTAAACTTCTGTCCGTCTCTGCCATGCAGGTTTTCCACAGCTTGCTAAAGGCACATACTATGGAGGCCCGAGCTATAGTTCGCCAGGCCATGGCAATTCTCACTCCCGCGGTGCCCGCTCGCATGGAAGACGGACACCAGATGCTCACGCACTGGACACGCAAGATCATTGTGGAGGAGGGACATACAGTTCCTCAGCTCGTACATATACTTCACCTCATCGTGCAGCACTTCAGGGTACGTGTCCACTAAGTTTACAGGGATGTTCCTTCATAACTTTTGTAGTAAACTTTTAGGACGGATGCTAAGCAGGGAACTGTCTGTATGTACAGGTGTATTACCCAGTGAGACATCACCTGGTTCAGCACATGATCAGTGCTATGCAGCGACTGGGCTTTACTCCGAGCGTGACGATTGAGCAGAGGAAGTTGGCAGTAGATCTGGCCGAGGTGGTTATCAAATGGGAGCTTCAGAGAATCAAAGATCAGCAGGTGTGTAGCCAAGCTTTGGTTTTTGTTTCAGTATTCAAACATTTTTCTGTAAGATATATTGCATTGTTGAGGGTCTTATACTTTATACCTTTTATCTGCACATAAACATGTATCTATAAAAACTGTGGATTGGAAGAATATTTGTGGAATATTTGTTTTTAATAAACTAACTAATAAACTTTTGATGAAAATATTGTTTGTTGCATCATGAAGGCCGTATTGAGATCTAAACCTTATCATGAGCTGAGTGTGTTGGTACACCCCTTGTGTCCTTTAGTTTTACCTTTTGTTGTGCCATTCGGTGGATATTCTATAATTCCTCACTAATCTTGACTTTCTCAGCCGGATTCGGAAGGCGATGCTGCCAGTGTTGGAGAGGGAACGAGTGGCGCTTCTGCTGCCATGAAGAGGGGAATGTCCGTCGACTCCGCACAAGACATGAAGAGGTTCCGCACAACCACTGGAGCTGCAGTCGGCACATCGGTGAGGAAACTTTAGACCGGCTCTGTGTGGCCAGAGTGTGACCGCTGTAATCAGTCTCTCACCTATTGTGTTCCTGATGGATTCTGCCATGTTTGAGAACATGAGATGTATTGTGGTCACATGTTCAGGTCTTTGGCCGCAGTCCGTCAATGCCTGGCACTGAAGCTCTACTCACCAAACCTGTGGAGAAACAGCACACTGATACCGTGGTCAATTTCCTCATCCGCATCGCCTGCCAGGTAGTTATCTCCTGCCTGCTTATTGAAACATCCCACAATGCAGGAAATCCCACTAAATCCCGGTCTCTGCAGGTGAATGATAGCACTAATGTCGCAGGCTCCCCCGGTGAGCTTCTGTCCCGCCGCTGTGTGAACTTGATGAAGACCGCGCTCAGGCCCGACATGTGGCCCCGTGCTGAGCTTAAACTTCAGTGGTTCGACAAGCTCCTCATGACTGTGGTAAGCCAAAGCCCAGCTACATTTACACAATCGCTTGTAATCTGATTAAAAGCGCATAATCACAAGTGAAATGGCCAATGTAAAACGTGTTGGCATGGTCCACCTGAAATTTGAGTCTAAAGTGGTGCAAACTTCCTAATCAGTGTTTGCATTAAAATCGCAGCTTGATTTTATCTTCTGAGTCACGTGGGAGCTGCAATGTAACTTAGTCGTTGGACAACATATAAATACAAACTCACACCTATAGGACATTTAGATTTATTAAATTGTGTTGAAAAGCTTGTCTTGTTAAATACTTTATTTATACTGAATCATTTATTTGATCGTTTTTTCTGAAATCTTGTCTAACCGCAGCCATCAATGAACTGAGCCAACAATTTTCATAGAAACTAAATCCTAAAACTAAAAGTGCTACAATTGGTATGTGTGTGAATGTTGTTGTGCTTCTGTAAGGCGACCTTGAGTGTCTTGAAAGGCGCCAATAAATAAAAAATTGAATGCATTATTATTATTATTTATTATTGCAATGTTTGCCACATTGTAACTGCAAAAAGGAACAAAGTCTACATTATTTTAAAGGTACCAAACTATCTCTGAAATCCATAGACATTGACATTCCAATTCCCCTCAGTTTCAGACTGGATCAGGAGTTATTGTGACAAGTTACTTACATTGTCAGTTGGAGAAACACACATTTAGACGTTTGAAAAATGAAGCCTTCGTTTTCTCAAAGATTTCCATGTCTCCTACTCTTCCCATATCCAGTTTCTCTCACATCCTTCCTCATTATTTTCAATGCCTTTCCAAGAGCCATTCGATGCCAGCTAAATCGATACGCTGACTTTTATGAATGATTTTTCTCTCTGTGGAGTTCACTGGTGTGACTAATTCAGCTGTCATCTGAGAGAGCGGCTCTCTGTTAGTGAGCTGCAGTCACCTGTGCTATTATTACTGCTTCCCTCCCTCATGTCTCCTTTCTCTCGCAGCCTGTTATTGTGCAATGCGCTTCCTGTTGTCTGGACACGCCCCTCTATTGATTCCTTTCAGGGACAAACAGTTTATATCTTCTTCCCTATGTGCATGTGGCCTTGTGATTGAAATGCTGTCATGTGGTAGATGGTAGATTTTACATACAGATATACCGTAGATTGCAATGCTTTGAGTCTGATGCAAAGTAGATGACAAATTTAATGCACATGCAGTTAAATATAAATTTTACACACCCATTTATAAATTCAACTTTGGTTTGATTTTTTTTTTGGTCTATTTTCAACTGATATTTTTTTCGTTTTCAGGAGCAGCCAAGCCAGGCGAACTTTTCAAACATCTGCACCGGGCTGGAGATTCTCAGCTTCCTCCTGACAGTGCTCCAGCCTCCTGCCATCTTGGCTCACTTCAAGCCTCTGCAGCGGGGTATTGCGTCTTGCATGACCTGTGGCAACACCAAAGTGCTGCGTGCGGTCCATTCTCTCCTGTCTCGACTCATGAGTACCTTCCCAACCGAACCAAGTAAGCCTATTACTATTTGTTTTCTTATAGGATCCTTATATTTATCCTGGATGGATGAATGGATGGATAGACAGACAAATAGATGGATGGACGGACAGATACTTTATTAATCTCATTAGGGACATTTTTTGAGCATTTGATGAAATGAATAAATGTGCTCCAGCTCACTAATTGTTTTTTTATTGTTATTTTTATAGGTACATCTTCAGTGGCTTCCAAGTATGAAGAGCTGGAGTGTTTGTATGCTGCTGTGGGAAAGGTCATCTATGAAGGCCTCACCAACTACGAGAAAGCCAGCAGTGCAAACCCAACTCAGTTGTTTGGTAAGAATCATGTCTAAATGTTTTATTCTGGAAATATATTCCCAGAAAAACAAGCACCGTGTGAAGCGAGTAAGTTCTCCTGTAGCTGAATCAATAGAGCTGGTGTTTACAACTTCAAGTTGTCGGACAGATCCTCAGCGAGAGCATGTGGGTTCAATGTTTGACTAAAGTAAATGACCTTTTTTGCCTTGAAAACAACAAACCTTTCTTAGAAATACAGAGTATGTTTTAAAATGGCATATTTACAGAATATCTTAAATTTTAAACTAATATTTTTGTGTACCATAATTCTATTTACAAATGTAAGCTTAATATACATAACTTCATCAGGTTGAAAAATGTAAGGTTACGTAAGTTTTATTTCAACTCAGAATGGCAGCACGGGTCAATAAATGCCTCCTGATTCCACTCTTGTGGTCCTCTAGTGTTACATTTCAGCTGAGGGTGACTTTTTCCATTTATCTTCATTCCCAAGAGCTGTTTTTAAAAAAAGCATCATTTTTTTCCACCTCGTGCCCTGGTTTTATTTGTCCAGAAAATCATTTTCTTACACTTTGGGACACAATAAGCTGTAGCCAAAGTCATTTGAAGGCACATAGCTATGAAGTGGGCTCTCGCTGTCTGTGAAAGTGTCACGGGGGCAGCAGGCGTTGTGTTACAATCTTCTCTATGCTTCCAGGAACTTTGATGATCCTGAAGTCGGCCTGCAGCAACAACTCCAGCTACATCGATCGACTTATTTCTGTCTTCATGCGCTCCTTACAGAAGATGGTGCGTGAACACCTCAGTCCGCAGCCCAACCAAGGAGCTGCGGAAAACAGCACAGGTGATTATTGCATCTGAATATGTTTAGATTAAGTAAGTAGCACTGGTTTTAAGATGAATTTGTGAACTAGTCTGAAAAAGATTAACAGACCATTTTCCAAGACCATTTTTAAATTCTTCAAAGTGGTTTGTTAGCTTTGAATGTCTATATGAAAGTAAAAAAAGATGCCATGGTCTGCTTTGGTCTTAATTTGAGCCAGTGTGCCAAATCTTGAATCAATTTCTCCCCATCTGATTATGTTTAAATAAATGGGCATAAAGACAAAAAGTGTCTTTGTTAGTTTTCAGCATGTAATGTATATGTTAGACCACTGGGTGCTGCAGGAGGGCCAATCAGAGTTTCTTGTAGCAATCCTGAAATCCCTTCATACTGACAAAAATCATCTGTGATTGGTCAGAACCTCCTACTGTGTCCAGTGAAAAATACAATTCTAAAAATTCTATTTCCTCACAGCCATCTGATATTGTTTTTTTGGATTGTTCACACAAGTAGGTTCAAGCCGTCATGCAGTGCTGAGAAGTCATGACATAATGGAATCAGACCCTAAACTTCTCTTAAACATACTTTACCTAAAAGGCATTATATGTTATAATATGAATTATATTTATAAACAACCATTTGTATTTCCTAACTCTAAAACTCAATTCCGATCATGCAATAGACTTTCCCCTGTTTCCCCATATCTGCTGTCAGTTTTGATTTTCTCATGTAAATTCAGTATGCTCTTTTAATATCTGTGCAAGGTTGGATGTAAATGTCTGTTGTGTCTCTTTACAAACTCCTTACATATGCTTTTGTCCTTCTGCGTTCAATTTAGTTACCAGTGAGCTTGTAATGCTCAGCCTGGACCTGGTGAAGACGAGGCTGTCGATCATGAACATGGAAATGAGGAAGAACTTCATCCAGGTCATTCTAACGTCCTTAATTGAGAAATCACCTGATCCAAAGATTCTTCGAGCCGTTGTGAAAATCGTGGAGGAATGGGTCAAAAACAACTCTGCCAATCCCATGGCCACCAATCAGGTAGACAACCATGATTCCTCTATACTATTAATTTCCCTTCATTTGTAAAAAAAAAAAAATGTAAGATTGAATGACAAATTTACCTCAGTTGACGACCAAATGTAATTTTGAAAAAAAAAATGCAATTTACCTGCTATTGGAAATGTCCTTATGTATTAACGACTTTTACTAAAACATGTTCAATTACCATACTTTTTGGACTATAAGGCACAATTCAAATCCCATCCAATGTTTACTTTTATGTAGTGTGACTTTTATGAAAAACGATTACAGAATAGACATTTATCAGTGCGTGCCTTGAAAGTGATGTCGGGAAAATACGGCAATTTAATTTCTTTTGGGGATTAAACCTGTGACAAAAACCACTATAACCATCTGTTACTCTTTGGTATAGTCAGTATTAAACATTGGAGTTCGAGCCAATCGTGCAGTAAATGAGGCATTGTGCATTCAGTGCGCCGTGGCTTTGATAGCTGAACCCAGATGTCTCTTCTGTTAGTTCAGGGCGAGAAGAGCAGACAAGGAGAAATAGTAGCCAACTATAGGTGCATCACAGCTCTCCTGACAGATCAAAAGATAAATGGAGTGTATCAGTGTGTTGCACCATCCATCGCCTCCTCCAATCCCCTTTGTTTTTGAGCTTGTTCACTCTCTCTTCATCTCACCCGTTTCTCGTCTTTTCTAGGTTCCTAATCCAAGAGAAAAGTCCATTCTGCTGGTGAAAATGATGACCTACATCGAGAAGCGCTTTCCTGATGACCTTGAATTAAACGGCCAGTTCCTGGACCTCGTTAATTACGTCTACAGGTAATTATGCCGATTAATCATGGGGTTGACTGTCTGCACTGGACCTTCATCGGTTGCCATTAGCAGCAGCACCATGTGGACGGAAGGCCTGCTTTGGATAGCTATGGGACATGCAAGGGAACCTTCTTGGTTTTGTTTTTTCCAGAGATGAGAACCTCTCAGGAAGTGACATCACATCTAAGCTGGAGCCAGCATTCTTGTCTGGACTGCGCTGCACCCAGCCCCTCATTCGAGCCAAATTCTTCGAGGTGTTTGATTCGTCGATGAAGCGACGCGTCTATGAAAGGCTTCTCTATATTTGCTGCTCACAGAACTGGGAGGCAATGGGAAGCCATTTCTGGATCAAACAGTGCATTGAGGTATTGAGATGTGTTTTTGAATATCAATACTCTCTGATCAAAGATTTAAAAACAAATATTTAGGAGAATACTTCCTATCAAGTTTTTACAATTTCACTTTTATCCTTTTTATGTACGCCAATAGTGTATTATGCAATATTTTAAGTTTTTAGAGTTTTCTTTCTAAATTACCTCAACATCTCCTCTGGCTTCTTTTGCTTTTGGCTTCATGCACTCAAGGCAGTCACAGTCCATCCATCTCAGCCAGAATCAATGCTGCCGTGGCTAGTGAATTATTAATGCTGTCCTACACACGGTGGCTTGTGTACAATTCATCCTGCCTCGGTGCTGCGATAGTGCAACGTTTCCTTACTAATGCTTTACACACTAAGCCGGACAGTTACTAGTGTTTTAAACAGTATCGTCTTATGCATACAAAACGATATCATCGCTCTCCAGCAGAAAATCCTCAGGCCGTGATTGTTGTGGCTTCACACGTCATAGGCCGAGCATCTGTGTGTTTTGCGTGTGTTTGAGGAATCGTGAAAGTTCAGACATTGTTTGTGTCTGTGTGACAGCTGCTACTGGCAGTCTGTGAGAGGAACACCACCATTGGCACCAGCTGCCAGGGCTCCATGCTTCCCTCCATCACCAACGTCATCAACTTAGCTGACAGCCATGACCGCGCAGCCTTCGCCATGGCAGCTCACATCAAGCAGGAGCCCCGCGAGAGAGAAAACAGCGAGACCAAGGAGGAGGTCAGATCTCCCACACGCTTAAAGTTTGCAGGGAATTGTGAACTAATTTCATCCAGCAAAAGATAGACGGAGACATTTTCTTACCACTTTTGGTGATTTTGTGACCTTTCCTTTTTCGTAGGATGTGGAAATAGACATCGAGCTGGCACCTGGAGACCAGACCAGCCTGCCCAAGACCAAGGAACAAGCGGAGAGAGACGCCGGCAACCAGCTGCACATGCTCACCAACCGCCATGACAAGTTCCTGGATTCTCTGAGAGAGGTCAAGGTGAGTCACGCTCCCTCCTCGCAGATGCTTCCTGGTTGAAAAGCATTAAAACCTAAAGGATCTGTAGCATCAGGGGGAGTGTTTCACAATCAACAGGCTTTTAAAATGTGTTTTTCATGTTGTTCTTTCATCTGTAGCCTGCTCTTCCTCTTTTGATTGCTTCCACATAAGCCTTTCTGCTCAGGGTTTGATCAGGGCAGCGCAAGACTTTGTCTCCGAGAGCTTTGAGGTCACAGCGTCATTGATTTCCATTTAATCTCGGACACGCTGCTGTTTTATATGCACCTCTCAAGCGGGCTTTAGATAAATGATGAAGTGAGAGGTTCACAGCCCTGACCCGCCTGCATCGCCCACCGGAGGCACTGTCGGGATCATTGGCACATATTTGAGTTCTGACTCATGCCTAAAATGTCATTTTTTTTTTTTCTCCCCCGTGTCCGAGGTTCAGATCTTTTTGAGCTGTTGCCGACTAGTCGTTTTTCTGTGACCTGACGATGGCTGTTCATTTTTAATTTTCAATTCAGTTTAAGTTATTAAGCCATTTTCACAGTTGAGCAGCTGTTCCTGCATCTTCCTTGCAACGTGCTCCTAAAACGTTTTTTTGCCACACTGCTAAAATATTTGTATTATTTGAAAAGAATAACTTAAAATGAAGTTAATCTCTTTAACTTTTTAACTACTAACTGAGAGTTATATATGAATGGTAACGTGCCAGAATTTCTGCTTAACTGCCTAAACAACTCCTGGCCAGCAAATGAAATGGTCTCAAATTGACTTTGTGTGATTTAATAGCTGATGCATCACTGCGTGTGTGTGTGTGTGTTTCTCCAGACTGGAGCGTTGCTGAATGCTCTGGTTCAGCTTTGCCACATCTCCACCTCACTGGCTGAGAAGACCTGGGTCCAACTTTTTCCTCGGCTGTGGAAGATTCTATCTGACCGCCAGCAGCATGTGAGTGCACCAAGCTGAGTTTTGATTGCTCCTTAATCAAACCTGGGTTGAATAGAGTAAGTAACAACTGAAAATGCTCGTCCTTGCTTAATCAGTATGCTAAATGTGTGGTAATGGTGTCGGAGGTTATTATCGCTGAGCTCATCCTGTGGCCCCTAGCATGGGTGTGGGTCTAGCGGGCTGTCTCACTGCCCCTGTGGCCAAATTTATGCATGTTGCATTTGCTAATAAGATGAAATTAAGCCTTTTATGCAAATATACAGGGCAAATGGACCAGATGTTTCTTAAAGTGTTTGAGTTCTCCTTTAACTTTCAGTAAATCTTAAACTGTTAGGAATGTGGAACATGTTATATGTTTGTACTACTGCAAATGTTTTTTACGTCAGTTTAATCTCTTGTATCAGATTCTTAAATGTCAGTTACAATTACAATGTACAATGTACAATTACAGTTTAGATAATTTAGATAATTGCCTTTGAAATAGGGTTGGGTAGGTCAAGATTGTAATTGTAAATGTGAGTAGTTACAACATTGTACTTATGTTGATTTGTTTAATTTTTTTGCGTATTGCAGGCATTGTCGGGTGAGATGGGACCCTTCTTGTGCAGTGGGAGTCATCAGGCACAGAGGGACTGTCAACCCAGTGCGCTAAACTGTTTTGTCGAGGCCATGTCTCAGTGTGTGCCACCCATTCCCATCAGACCTTGCGTACTGAAATATTTGGGCAAGACTCATAATCTATGGCTGCGTTCCACACTGATGCTGGAGCATCAAGCCTTCGAGAAAGGCCTAAGCTTGCACATCAAGCCTAAACAGAGCACAGAGTTCTACGAGCAGGAAAGCATTACACCACCACAGCAGGTACACCAATGCATCGCAGCTTTTTATTCATTATTGCTATGATTAATATGCTCGATCTTGATCAAAATCATGTATTTACAAATGTTCTTTGACTTCACGCTGAATATTCAAGCAATTGTGATGCTTTTATTATAGTTTTCACAGTAGGAAATCAATGAATATGTATTTGTTGGTGTCTTCTATTATTTGAAAATGTATTCTTGCGTCCTCTCAGGAGATTCTTGACTCGCTGGCAGAGCTGTACTCACTGCTTCAGGAAGAGGACATGTGGGCAGGACTGTGGCAGAAGAGATGCAAGTTTCCGGAGACGAGCACAGCCATTGCATATGAACAGCACGGCTTCTTTGAACAGGTGAGAAACAAAAGATCTCATCTCTGTTTTCCTCTTATGAAATTACATATCCAGTAATTACGAGCCTCTTGTTCATCAGGCGCAAGAAACCTACGAGAAGGCAATGGAGAAAGCTCGCAAAGAGCAAAATGCTTCCCCTGCAATCTTCCCAGAGTACCAGTTGTGGGAAGATCACTGGGTCCGGTGAGTTAGATGATCATCTTTTGTAAACGCCACTTCAGATGCACAACTTATAAACGGTTTGTTCATGTGGTGTCGTTATGTTTTAGCTGTTCCAAAGAGCTGAATCAGTGGGAACCTCTGACTGAGTACGGGCAATCAAAAGGCCATAATAACCCATATCTGGTGCTGGAGTGTGCTTGGAGGGTCTCCAACTGGGGCGCCATGAAAGAAGCTCTGGTGCAGGTAAATTTAGTGTCAGACCACTGAAATAGAACCATAGAGACTAATTGGAACACATTTCTCAAGACTAACTAACCCTATAAAGAGCTTTTCTGAATAGAAAGCTGCTTAAACGTAGAACATTTTTACGTATTTACGTTTACATATGTACACGCTCTGCAAAGTGTGATTTTTGAAAAAAGGTTTTTAGTCAAGTTTACGTTTAAACTTTATTTGGTATATTAGTTTGTTTTTGGTTTGGGTTTTTTTCATCAATCCCAAAAGTCTTGGCAGGATTTCAGAAAAATAACCCAGCAATCATGTTTCCCTTAAGAAACTTAAGTAAACTATTCCATTTTAAAATTGGTATATTTTTTTACCTATCAATTTCAATTTTGCTGACGGTTTAGAAATGGTAACGACATTCTCGAAGATTCCAGAACACAAGCTTCGTGTTTGAGCATGACATCACAGCGCTTTAATATTTAGCAAAAAGTACGGGGGGAAAATAATACAGGAATTCTCACTGTGCTGTGCTGTCTGCTCTGAATTGTTGCCTTGCCAGCTGTGGTTAGTTTATGGGCTTTACTTTTGAAACAAAGTAGAAAAAGTCTCTGATAGAGCTTGGACACATTATAAATACTCTTGGCTCTTGTTCAAGGAGACTTGGAACAAATCCATTCAGGTTTCTGTCCTAAGGTGACACCTAATTAAATTGTCCAGCCCAGCATCCCCTCCCCTTCCTCCTCCTCCTCTTCCCCCTCGCTTCACTTTGCATCTAATATTTACGGATTCTTGCTTGAATAATTGCTCAAACATCTGTCGGGAAGTGATTTGTTTTCTCCTTCCCTGCTTGGCAGTAGCCGTTGCTCTCAGGAAGTTTAGACATCCACTCTTTCAATTAAAGGTTGGTGGAGAAGGCTGGCCCAGGCATGGGATTAGTTATCAGATGTCAGTTCTGATCAGAATGCACGGACCAAACGGCATAAATTGTGTCATAATGCACAATGCCAGCGACCTGTTTTGCTAGGACAGATTCTGTTTAACCTTTTTATTGTCTTACTAGCACTCTTCCAAGTACTTTTTTGGAATAGAACAGCCTCAGTATAACGGTGCCAAGAACATTGACCACACATTGTGTTGTGTCACAATGCAGTGGTACCTGTAGTATTCAAGTCGAGGGAAGTTTTATAAGGCCGAAATTTTGTAAGTAGAGACGTAACATGTAAATTTTCTAATCCATTTCAAGTCCCCTAAATGTAATACAAATTAATTTTATAATTAGAAAATATTGGTAATAACAGTAAAAATGAATACTGTGACAAAAAAAGACAAATACAAATCAGTTTATTTACCTTTTGAATTGAGTGGCTATTCTAGTGACCATTTTTTTGGTTTATTGATGTGCGTGAAGAACTGTTTTTCAACCACTTTGACTCTCATGTTTCTTGCAAACTCATCTCCTATTAGTTTCAGCTAGTGGTAAGGAAAAGTTTGCAACTCGAAACTTTTTGTAAGACACATTCGTAAGTCAAGATACAACTGTGCTGCTTTTTGTGAGAATTTAATTTGATCCCAAGACCAAGTGCTTGTCGATAACTCTTCCTCTTGCATGTTTCAGGTGGAGCTGAGCTGCCCAAAGGAAATGGCCTGGAAGGTGAATATGCACCGCGGCTACCTTGCCATCTGCCACCCCGATGAGCAACAGCTCAACTACATCGAGCGACTAGTAGAGATGGCGAGCAGTTTGGCTATTCGAGAGTGGAGGAGACTGCCGCACATCGTTTCCCATGTGCACACCCCACTGCTCCAGGTGAGACCCTAAAGACTCCTGAACTCTCTATACTAGTGATTTAATATTGTAGTCACTCACTCAGAGACAGACAGTAATCTAATCTAAATACATTGTCAGTTTTTAAATAATGATGTCGCAGAAGCAGAACATCTGGCCAGACATCACCTCCTGGGAAATCTCATTTATTGTGCAAACATGCGTCTTTATTCAAACCCTTGTAGCAGAGAAAATGTTTAAAACAGATTTTAACTACGTAGAATTGCCTCTTTCGCTTAGCATTGCACTCACTCGCTGTGTTTTTCTTCCCTCTCCTGCTGTTTTCTGGCCCTTTGGCTTTTTCTAAAACGGCTGAGATAGTATTGACTGCACCATTGTAGTGCTCAATAGGAAGCTTGTATTAATATTCCAGCGAATGAACAGCCTCCTGACTGCCACACGCATAATCAGGCAGTGCTCACAATGGGGCCGAGTCGAGGTGACGTGTGGCTGAAGATTAGTGTAATGTGCCACCGCTTCCTCCAGCGACGGTTGGAGATGCTCAGTGGTGGCATGACGGCTAATCAACAGCCAAATGAGGCACTGCTGTTGTAGATAGTGAAATACGTTTTATAAAACGGAAGAATTAAGGTTTTGAGCTTCTTCCCACTGTTTGATGTCTGAGTCAAATCACATTTGCAAAGCACTTTAATTTCACTTAGAAATTAGATTAATGCATTTTTCCTACATAAAATGGCTGACTAAAACACACATAAAATTTTACTGTTGTATTAACAAAAACACTGATACTGACTTTTCTCTGTGTGCAATTTCTGAATTAAAACTTTAATTCAAATATATTCGTTCCTGATCCACTTGAGGGATTTTGTTACTTGTTTAGTTAATGTGGTTAAGTATTATTATTATTATTATTATTATAAAGGATTAATATTATCATGTTTTTAATGGTTTGTTTTTTAAATTAATCATACAAACACGTTTACTTATAATTTGTGCAATATTCTGTTGTTATCAAAAATGGACAAAAAACGTCTGGCTAAAAGAAAGAAAATCTTTAAATCAATTTTTATTCAATCTTACAATTTGATCATCTGCAAATGTTCATTCATAAACGTATTTTCATATCACACACACGCGCACACTGATTTTCCCGGTTATGGTTAGACTAATAATAGAGAATAGTATTAATTTGCAAATGTGACCTGAAATACAAAATTATGACAAAATCGTTAAGAGCAACGAGTTGAAATGAGCGAGGAAGTGAGACAGAGAGAGTACGCCACAACCTTTAAAACGGCTCGTAATTACTTTGCCCCATCAGATACTGTTTGATTAAATACCTGCAAGAAAATTAAATTTACTTGATGAATGAGCACTCAGAATGAAGGTTATAATGTGCCATCAGCTGATATTAACAGATAATTAAGAAAGATATTGTATTGCTTTATTTTGTTCTGGAAGCTTTGATTTTGCAACACTTGTTTGGGACATTTCTCTAATGAAACCAGGAGTCATTATTGAATGCATTATATTTTGATTAATGTGCATGAGCTTTTAGACGTAATTCTCTATTGGGAATCCAAGTTGGTCATTGGTTAAGTACCAGCATCTTAAACTCAAGTCTTTCTTAGTACCTGAACTAGATTGTAGACTCTCGTTTATCTCCCACTGTTACGTTCCAGAATCTTGAAAAACAACCATCCACAATAGTTGAAACCCTCAATGAAGTGACTAGTTTTAAAAGTTACACTCTTGTCATGTTCTCTGAAAAAAATGACAAGAGTTGTTAAAAAAAATTAGATTAATATGTTTGAGAAGTATTTTTATTCATTTTAAATACTTGATCTAAGGATAAAAACAAAATACAAAAATGTTTCTAAATGTGCATTATTTATTTTAAAGCACCAGAAGAAAGCTGAGGAAAAAATACTTGAGTTGCATGTCACTGTTCACATTTTCGTTTTTTAATTATTTGTTCTGTAAAATGTTGCATACGACATGCTTTTCTCTTTAAATAAATGTTCCTAATTCCAAACTAGCACCTTTTTTTGTTAAATTATCTGACTGAAAATGTAAATTATACATTTATTAAGTACTCTGTATCAGTTTCGGCGGAGAACTGAAATGAAACTACTCGTTTTTCAAAAAAGTGGTATCGGTGCATCCCTACTAAGAATTGTTTCGGATAGAAGAATAGAAGCTGAGAATACCATTCAGTTTGAGAATCTGGGGATTAGCAGCATAAAGCAATTGCTCTCCACATTCTGTGATAAAATAATACAATGTTATACGTTTTAAATAAGAATCACAATTTTATTTCCAGTGCTTTTGTTTTACAGTGAATGTTTTTTTACATTCTTGATCGCAGGTCAAGAATCAGTAGTCCGTGAGGAACAAGTCTGGTTTTTATTCCCTGCTGGTGTGGTCTAAGTCTCTTCTGACAGCATGATTAGGCATTAGTGGAATGGCTCTTCTCTTCTTCACTCACTCTCCTACCCAGTTCTCAGAATAAATGGCTTTTAAGATACTTTGATCCATCCATTCACAGAGCCACATCTCTATTTCTTTTTTCTCAATAAGAATCATAAGCATGTAATACAGTCGCAGTAATGGATTTCTGTGTGTGTGCGTGTGTGTGTGTATGTACCGTAATATATGGATTCTTGGAAGACTGACGCCTTCAGACTTAAATGGCACGGTAGCTTTGAAGCGGGCCTGCGAGCCTAGCGTATTCCCATTTGAAATGTTTGTCAATCGCATTGATGTTCTAATGTTCAAATTTTTTTTTTAAATCCCGGTTTCTTCTCATTCAGGCAGCTCAGCAGATCATTGAGCTTCAAGAGGCGGCACAGATCAATGCAGGCCTCCAACCTGCAAACCTGGGCCGTAACAACAGCCTTCATGACATGAAGACGGTGGTGAAAACCTGGAGAAATCGGCTCCCAATCGTCTCTGATGACCTTTCTCATTGGAGCAGCATCTTCATGTGGCGGCAGCATCATTACCAAGGTACACGGTTGAACTTATTTAGCGTGAATCAATGTCAGGCCATGTTTCAAACCATTGCTTTCCACTTGTACGCAGCTATTGTCACTGCTTATGAAACCAACACCCAGCATGACCCAAACACCAACAACGCAATGCTTGGAGTGCATGCCTCCGCATCGGCTATCATCCAGTACGGGAAGATCGCCCGGAAGCAAGGCCTTGTCAACGTGTCTCTGGACATTCTTAGTCGAATTCACACTATTCCTACTGTTCCTATTGTCGACTGCTTCCAGAAGATCCGGCAGCAGGTCAAATGCTACTTGCAGCTGGCTGGAGTCATGGGAAAAAACGAGTGCATGCAGGTCAGTGAAGCAAGATCACAACTTTACAATTGATTAGTCAAGATTTTCCTGGCAGACCTGAAGTCTAATCACTGTAAGGAGACATAAATCACAAAGATGTGGAAAATTGTCAACACTAGATCTCATAGAAGTGATTCTCACATTTGAACTCATTCGCAATTGTAAAAAATAAAACCCCACACATACATGGAGTATTTTCACGAAATACTACAACCCTACAACTCGTGACTTTTTTCAGACATAGACAAAATTGTTGGTACCGTAAGGTCAATGAAAGAATAACTTTAATCTGACAAAAGTATTATTTAACAAAAGTTCTATAAATGCTAACCAATAAAAGTCAGACATTGCTTTCATTGGTTAACATTTATAGAATTTTAATTTAATTGTCAGATTAATGTTATTTCTGTGCACCTTTTTTCTTTCATTGTCTTTTTTCTTTTCATTTCAGTGAGTTTTTCTTTCACCGACCGAAGGGTACCAACAGTTTTTCCCACGTCTGTAATTTAATTATCTACCTTTTCATTCGCAATTATTTTGTCAATTTTTACTGATTGAACCATTACGATGTAGCCATAGTGTAAAGCAAAAGCAGTTATTAAAAACAAGTTTTTTTACATGGCAATGCTGAAATTTCAAGTTCATAGGTCCTAGGTAAAACTTCTCCAGATTTAGTTTTTGACTCACTGTTGGCAGCTTGACTTCGTCTATACCAGGCCTTTTTTGTCACGTTGACTCACCTGCTCATTTTGGTGTAAGACTCTCTTAATCCAAATAACGCCGGTCTCATTACGGTGAAAATGACTGCGGTGCTGTCAGAGTAAGGAATGTGTTCCAAACAGTGTAAGGAATGAGGTTCTAGACGCAGCGTTCGCTTAAGTCTGATTAATGGAGCTGCCTCAACTCGGCTCAAGTCATTAAAGTACCATTGGATTTAATAAGTCTCTCTCTCTCCCTCTCAGTTATCACTGGAACTTGGTCCGTTCCCTTTATCATTTCTCTGGCAGACTCCAAGCCAATGGCTCTCGCATGGGAGTGTTGGATTGGGCTACATAGATGTCTGTAGTTGATAAACTAGCTTGACTTAGGTGTCTGCTTTACATATGGTAATTTGGAATCGAGAAAATTCAGCATTATCAATGGATTGTTGATACAGTGTAGTAATGTTATCTGTTGTTATTTTTTTTTTCTTTCTAAAATGTTGTTTTTGCGTTTATTTAGAATTTAATTCTAAAAAGTATATTAAGTATTTTGTAAACCCAATATCATAATTATTCTATATGTTAAATATGTGATTGTGAAAAATATGTGGTTTAATGAAGTTACCGTTTAGTGTGTTTGTGCTTTTGTTGGCTGAGCTTAATTTGTATAACAAAATACCATTTATTTGTGGTATTTTTATCTGTGGTGCATCCTCATACTTGAAAAAATGTGAAAGTATTTTCACCTGACCTTCAGACAGGTCATCAGATTTGCATCATTATTGCATTATACGCAATAATATAATATTTGAATAGGGGACATGCAAAATCAATTGTGTTTTCGTTCTCATCAGGGTCTGGAAGTGATTGAGTCCACTAACCTCAAGTACTTCACCAAGGAGATGACCGCGGAGTTCTATGCACTGAAGGGCATGTTCTTGGCTCAGATCAATAAGTAAGTGTTGATCCATTGCTTTGGTCTTCTCTTCTTTTCCGGCTGCACTTTGAGACTTTTTTTTATATCCCCGTTACTTTGTTTATACTTGACAACTTTCTTGTTATCTGTTATTTGTGTGGCTGATTTGCCCAAACATCAAGCAATCAAACCACTGTGGTCATTATGGAACACACCTCTAGCAAACTATAACAAAGAGCCATTCTAGCCAGTATAGATACACATCTCTGTGTGTGTGCATGTACGTGCCACCGATCATCAATCCTTACACCTTAGTCCAATAATGAGGTCAGAACAGTCGTTAACAGTCAATATGATGAGATGATGAGTAATTAACCTTATACAGCATGTCGGCTACAGAGGATAATGAAACTCAGCTCACCATGAGTGATTATCTCCTGTCATAGCTCCATTGACCGGCTTTTTAAAGTCAATCAGCATTTTCTGATGCAAATCTTCCAAGTAATGTGGATTTTTATCTCAGAATAGAGTCGATTGATCTGTTGTCAGATTCCGTATTTTAACCCGATATAACATAATTACAGATAAGAGGGAAACATCCACCCGTTATTGGTTTAACTTCACAGTGGCTCATGAAGACAATGATGGTTTAAATAATTTAAATCGCTTGTTACATAATTGACTTTAGATATTGAAACTTATTGAAATAGCACACTTAGTTTTTCTTTATTGAGAAAAAAAAGTTGCCTTCTGGTATTCTAGCATCACTTTATACTTGACAAAGTGCTTTAGCCGAACATTACAATGTCTTTAACAATATATTGCTCTTCATTATTGATTTTCCATTAACTTCCCCACCTTTGTTCATGTTGAGTTTAAATATACTGTACATACAGCATATGCTTTGTTGCTCTTTTTTATGTATTTACTTGTTTTGCAATATTATATTGTTGTATTGTGCATGTCTTGCTCTCTCTCTCCTGTCATTAAATAGATGGCAAGTCCGAAGTTCAGCTGCTGATGTGAATAACTTATTAAATACACATCGTGAATAATTAACTCGATAGCAATTTATGAAATCTCTGTGATCAGCAGAAGTTTCCCCAGCCTCAGCAGCGCCTAATATAATCATTACATTTTCACTCTCCATGCATATTAACGTTGGGATTAGATAAAGTGGCGAAGCTGTGGGAGAAAGATGTTTGACACTTGACAGGACGTAGGGACTTTGGTGCTCTCCCAGCAAAGGCCACGAGGAGAAATATATTATACATGTCCATGACTGACGAGACGCTTCGCTGGATTTGCGCTCCCTCGACTCCCATTGCAATCAAGTGTAATTCTGCGGCTTGCCAAGTTCTCATTAAAAGCCCCCGTTCTACCTGATTAGTTTGGAAGGTGTGTTCTAGCGTTTAAAGAGCGAGTTGGTTCAAACACTCTCAACAACGTCAGAACAAGTTTTGATGTTCAAACAATTTGTATTTGTGAACCAAACTTTTTTCACCAAACTGTTGGATTTTTGATTGAAAGTATTTAAGAAAAATGAGTTTGAAAGCCGTCTCTACATCTGCTTTAAATGGTTCACTCGAAGCAAAATCGTATTTGATATGGTGGTTGTGCGGCAGTATGAATTCAGCATTTGAGTTGGCGCACCCAAAAATCCATTCCAACTCTGGTGTGGTTCACTTGAAGTCTCAATACAAACCAATCTTGGTTCGAACCAAATGCACAATTCACAGTGACCTTTAAATTACAGGTTTGCATAGATGGCATTATGGGAAAGTGTTTGCCATTGGTTACGTTTCCTTGGCAGAATGAGACCTGGGTCGACATGGAGCTGAAAAGAAGTGTGGGCTGGTTCCACATGTTGTAATTCATGGATTAAACCGCACAATTTTACAAATGTTGCCACAGTGTTTAACAGAAGAAAGGAGAACTGGACCTGCCATGCTGGGGAAAATGGACACATCTCATGCCATGCTGGAGAAAAAATGAATGAAACTCTTTAGTTCATAAGTGGTTTTGATTCAATTGCAAAATAATGCCACATGAAAGACACTGAAAATCCACTTTTTCCTCCATTTTTGGTCCAGGCTAAATGAATTAAACTCTTCAATTGCCAAGTGTGAATTCCACTTTTTGTTACACAGACTTGATTGTTTGTTTCTTATTTTCAGATCAGAAGAGGCAAACAAGGCTTTTTCAGCTGCTGTTCAGATGCACGATGTTCTTGTAAAAGCCTGGGCCATGTGGGGGGATTATTTAGAGAACATTTTTGTCAAAGACCGACAGCCCCACCTTGGCGTTTCAGCCATTACCTGTTACCTACACGCCTGCCGCCATCAGAACGAGAGCAAATCCCGCAAGTATCTTGCCAAGGTATGAACCTGCACATTTGGACACCTTTACATCCAAGTGTGTTGTTAATATTTTACCATCGGTTTGTCACTCACACACAGTAGACTTGATGTTATTGCTCTATAGCCAACAACCCACTCTGCCCAGAGGTCAAAAGCCTCAATTTGCACCTTTCTCAATAGCTTGACCTTTTGCCATCCCTATGACACCAGGATAAGCCAACCAATAAACACTCGGTGAACTTCGTCATAGATATGGACTTATGGGGCACATTGGGCTGTGGGCAGTAGAATGTATTGATCCATGTTCTATTGTGCCTCGTAGTCAGAGAAGGCGATCTCAGCGGTGTCATAAACCACTATCTCTTTGTAATAAGGTTGTAATTAGTTTAGTCAATTAAGTGAAGTGTTTGTAGTTCAATAAATCTGAATAGCTTTCTTAAAAAGGGCAAGTGCTACAGCACCAGTTTGATTTCAATGGGAAAGTGAGGCCTGCATTCCCACTAATGAACCTCTGTTGATAGACGCAATTATATTAATAAACCTGATGATGGGTTTCGCACAGTTTACTCGTGGCTCTCGGCTCTTACGGTAAGTAGTGCTCAGTGAATCAGACATCTCCATTTGTTCCGTGTGGATCCAAGCAAGACTTCCAGACCCAGTCCAAACACAGTCTTTGAACAGAAGAATTAAAGAGTAATGATCAGTATTCTGTATGGCTTCAGCTGAGATGAAGGTTTATATAATACCAAGCATCCATCTCTTAATCGTATAGCGAAAGGAGGCTTTCTGGTTTTATGAGCCATTTTTAAGAGTTTTGAGGGAAGATTTTTTTTCTTTGCGTTCCTTTGCATGGTCATTTTAAACTGATTGTTTGCTGATATCTGCTCTTCTGTTTTTCCTCAGGTGTTGTGGCTGTTGAGTTTTGATGATAAGAACACTTTGGCGGATGCTGTGGATAAGTATTGCATTGGAGTGCCACCAATTCAGTGGCTGGCCTGGATCCCCCAGCTCCTCACGTGTTTGGTGGGCTCCGAGGGGAAACCACTCCTCAATCTCATCAGCCAGGTGGGATCTCATACTGTTATTATATGCCTTCATGTTCAACTGATAACATTTTCTATGGTTTCTTTTGTTGGTTGTGGTGTTTTTACTATAATCCTGCATTTTGTAGTTCATCAAATACACTTAACTGGAAACTGAATTACAAATTAAACTAGAGACTAGTGAAGCATTGATGGAGCATTTAAATTTGCTCTAGAGGGCAGATACCAAACTTGGGCTGAAGTTTTTAGCGTGTATTGTACTGTTGTTCATTTTTAATTTAAGAACTTAAATTGAGGTAAATTGGAATGGTAAATCTCTGACACTGATGGCGCTTCTATTGCATCTTTCATACGATAGATTTTAAATAATTATTTAAATGCAAAACTTGATGTATTTTGTAGTGTTGTTGTATATATTTTTGATACTAATGATTAAATCTAATTACCTATTGCATCTTTATACGCCTTTATATGGTTTTGGAACTTGTCTAAGCATTTGAAACATTTTTGAAATGTATAATTTCTTGTATAGCTTTAAAAAAAATTATTATTATTTTTCTATTCCATTCCATTATATATTTTATATTTATTATATTTTTATTCATTTTAAATCACATATTTTTTGTTAATAATATATTGTGCTTTTTAAATGCATTATAATACTTTTGGACGTTCCGTACACTCACTTGCACATCTTTTTTGATCACTATAATGATGTCAGTTTGGTAAGAATAAAATCAAAACCATTAAACCATTGTTGGAAATATAAAGTGTACCATCTCAAACTAAATTAAAACATACACAACAACATTATTCAACAAATATTATCTAGCATTTTTCATTTGGCCTAAATTTACAGTGGGCTGAACGGTTTAAGCATCTCTACTTTTAATTTGATTTAAAAGTCTCCTCTTTTCTCTGTGAACACTAGGCCCGTAGTCTGTCACTCTCAGTGCTGATGCAATGTTCACCTGATTCACTTCTCCTCCAGATTAAGCACCTGAATCTGAGATACGGTTGTGCAACTTAGTCAAAAATGATAGGGTTGTCAAGGCTGAACTGGATCTGACATGTCTCCTAGTTGAAGGATCTTCAGGTCTGATCACAGGCAGTAATGATGACTGAACGAGAGACACTTTGTAAAACTCTTTTCCTCCAAAATCTCCAGTGGTTGAAGCACCTTTATCTCCCTTCATGAATTATTTAGCCCTTCTCCGGTTAGCGGAATGTTTTAAAAACATTTGGTTAAATATTGATGAAGGTGAGCTATGGGGTGCCGTGAGATGAAACCGAAGCAAGGAAAAATCCAACACTTTCTCCCACACAGACACCTGTCTCGGGCCTACAGTCTCACCCGATGATGGCGCTTTGCTCCGTTTTGAGGAGCGATCTCGTTCCTCTTGTGCCTCGTTCATTTTTAATGTGATACTTAACAAGCTCTTAACAGAAGGTCTTGGCCGTGTAGAAGCCCATCTGGACTGGAGGTGTCTTTTTACGCTTAAAGGCCAGCCTTGTTTCTGCCGTCTGCTTTCTTAAGATCTTGTTTCTACTCTAATGGCTTGTTTGAGCTGTTTGTCATGAGATCCGAGAGCGTGTATATGTGTGCGTATATTAGTCTGAATCACACACACGTAGACACCATTCACACTCATTGTCGAAACGGCTAAAAGTGCGGAAGAGTATTGTATTTCCATGCTTATGTTATTAATTGAAGGTGTTTAATTGAAAATGAACCGTAATCGACATTCGGAACTAATCGATCATTTTTCCAGGTCAATTTTTTCAATTACTTGACACTACCGCATGTGGACTCACGTGATGTTACACTGCAGAAAAAGATTTGATGACAAATTTGTCGTCCTCTTCATCAGAGCAAGTTTTCAGTTTTGGTGAAAACATTGTTACTTATCTTATATAGAAGAGAACTGTTCATTTTATACGTTTAATGATAAGCTTGTGAAAATGTATTTTGTTTCCAAATGTGCAAGTTATTTATTTTTACTTTTTTATAAGAACTTATGGCTAAAAAAAAGAAATATATAATAATCGTTCATTGTAATTGTGTTAAAATGTTCAATTTATCGAGATTTTGATTTTAGGCCCAATCGCCCATCCCTATGTTTATGTGTTTGCTCATGTAATATGGTCTTTATTATACAATATTTGGAAAAGAAAACTTACTGATGGGATTATTTGTTCCAAATTAACTGATTCAAAGCAAGTCATACAATCCTTGAACCATCATTTTTGGATTATGTTCAAGGGTGCCACGTGAATGAGCTTGAGCTTTTCTGGCTTTTAGCAACTGTCATATTGAGCTCTGAGTTTAATCTGCCCTTGATGTTTGTCCATCTCATTGCTTTCCATCCCCCTCGGTTTCTCTTTCAATAGTCGGTGCTATCGCCGAGAAGTTTCCAAACATGTCAGCACTGCATTTCCCTCTCTCACTTCCACCTGAGCCTGCAGGGACAATCTGAAATGTAATCTTCCGCTGTGTCTCTTAGGTGGGACGTGTCTACCCTCAAGCCGTTTACTTCCCGATCCGAACTCTCTACCTGACACTGAAAATCGAGCAGAGGGAACGCTACAAGAGTGGTACGATGTCCTCGCCTCAACTATATCAACACAAAAAGCAACAAAGACTCTCATAAAAGTATCAAAGTCCTTACATCTTCTCTTTCTCCAGATTCCGGCCAGCAGCAACCCAGTTCAGCAGCCGCCCAGACTCACTCAGCATCCGACCCGGGTCCCATCCGGGCCACCGCGCCGATGTGGCGCTGCAGCCGGATCATGCACATGCAGCGAGAGCTCCATCCCACCCTCCTCTCCTCTCTTGAGGGCATTGTGGACCAGATGGTGTGGTTCAGGGAGAATTGGCATGAAGAGGTGAGCCACACGTTGGTTTTTGCTTGATTTTAAAAGGGTTTTAGTATTCATCTAGCTTTTTGAAGTCAACGTCAGACTCAAAGTTAAACATGGAGCAAATGCGTTTTCTGTCCCGTTTTCACCGTCTAATGCTGCGTGCTTCAGAGCCATGGCTGTTTTCAGAAGGCTAGCTGACCAGATGAAAGTTGACAGAGGGGAACGATTCGGGCTCAGTGAGGCTGAAAAGTGGTTTTGCAGTGCAGGTGGACATTGGCTCCTGTGCTAATCGTGCTTTGGCGAGGGGCTCGCTGTGATTGATGGGTGAGGGGAGTGCAGACTGAATATGTGGAGATTGGATTGTCATGACAGGGCTGATGTATTGAGCTCAGACAGGGAGAGGAGCAGGGACAGTTGGGAATCCTTTGGGAGTCTCAGCGAGACCGATCTGAAGAAGTGAAACGACAAGTGTAAGGAAAGATTTTTAACGGAGAAAGGAAAGTTTAACAAGTGGATTTGGAGGATGAATTTTCCAGATATTGATGTGTAGCTCCAGACTGTTAATGAGGATCTTGGAGTCTAAGCGTAATCCCTCCAGGAGAGACTCTACTGATCTTTCTTGCCAACATCTGAGACCATGAATGAAATTATATAGTATTAAAAGGGGAAATAGGATTTGAAAAGTTTTATATCCTAAAACCTTTTTTGGTTTATCATCTCAGGTTCTTCGGCAGCTCCAGCAAGGCCTTGCAAAATGTTACTCCGTTGCATTTGAAAAGAGCGGAGCCGTTTCAGATGCCAAAATTACGCCACATACACTGAACTTTGTGAAGAAGCTGGTGAGCACGTTCGGTGTGGGACTCGAGAACGTCTCCAACGTCTCCAACATGTTCTCCAGTGCGGCCTCTGAGTCTCTGGCCCGCCGAGCTCAAGCCACTGCTCAAGACCCCGTGTTCCAGAAGATGAAGGGCCAGTTCACCACAGGTCAGTATTTATACATCATATTCCACTCCATTTAAAATTATATAAGGTTTTTTTTACTGCAACTTCTATATTCCTGAGAATATCAGGGAATTAAGATGTATATCTTGCCACAGCTTGAAAATGTTTTTAAAGAGAGAGAAACATATATTAATATTACAAAATATATTTATAAAGAATTTATGAAATATATAAATTGTTCATACATTTATTGATGTATCTATTTATTTAAAAAATAGGGCCTAGTCAAAAGTTAAATGCTAAAGTCAAAACCACTAATTTCTTTTTCGGTTTCTGTTGAGGATTTTGGGATTTTTTTTGCAACCAAATTTCAAGGTATGTATTTGAAGAATTGCATTTACTGTGCACGTTCGTTCACTAACGCTCTCACTCGTGTCCCTCCTCTGCATATCCACTTCTCTGAGTTAACCACAGGTCTGTCCGCCAGACCGGCTCACAGAATAATTGCTTCTGTGAACCATGTGATTAGATTTAATGGAAAGATGACCACGGGCTACGATGTGCATGTATCAAGGTGCTGTTGACTGTACAGGATGTGCACAGCGTGTCAGCACGCAACAAAAAAATGACTGCCAGTAAAACACTCATAACGAAAAAACCAGATCGGACATTTCTTATGAGAAAAATGGAAATATATGACCGAAAAACAAGAAATGGCATTTTGATGTGATTTTACTCATCAATTCAAGTGGTCGTTGAATTGCCTTTATGCTTATTAAAAACTTCTCTTGATGGGAAAATATTGCCATCATTATTTCCTCAGGTCAGGTTTGTGCACTACAGTAACCTTCCAGCAAAGCGAGTAAAGGAGCGTGTGTGTGTGTGTGTGTGTGTGTGTGTGTGTGATCCGAGGCGTATGTTAAAACAAACTCCCCCTCAGCTTTCCTGTGCCCAGGAGAGCGGAATATCTCTGCTTCCCTTTCCCCGTCCACCTCCAGATCCTTCAGCTCAGTAAGCATTGAATCCTAGAGTTTGTCTGTGAAGGTCTATCCAGAGGCCCTCGCATATGTTTGTGTATTCGTGGCCTTGGAGGAATGTTAAGATTGTAATGGTGTAAAACAGATGTTGTGGTGCCAGCTGTCTTTGGGCACTGAGGCATGGCCAGAGAGCAGCACGTCCTCGCTACACGCCTGACACCATGTGCCACTGGGAATGAGTTTTGGAGGGAAACCAGCAAAGCGTACAACTGCCTTCATGTTCAATATCCTTCCCGTGCTTGCCTTATGCATCACAACAGAGAGGCTCGCAGAAGGCCAGAGCCCATGACAGCAAATTGTTTTACTGTTACTTGTGTAGTGTGTAATTTATTTACGTCTGTTAAATAGATTTGTGTGTGTGTGTGTGTGTGTGTGTGTGTGTGTGTGTTTGTTTAAAATTTTGAACAAAAAATGCTTTATTTTAGCTTAACAAGTAGCATTTAATGTTTACAAATAATATGTTGTACAATAAACGTACAATAAATATTGTAATGTATGCCATTTTCAAGTTTCAAATCAAATTCAAATATTTGTCCCATGCAAATTATACGTGGTACAACATGTAGTGAAATGTGTTTTTTTCCACATTCCAGCATTTAAACATAGGGATGGGGCAAGTTATTATTTTCAGTAATATTTAATACAATAAATACAATAGTTGTAGAATACATATTGTGCTGTACAAATTACATATTGCAATTTGTTGTCATGCTGTGATAATGCAATGTAAAAATCTTCTTTGTGTGAGCTTATGTAACAAAGAATGCACTGATACTGCAAAATTTTCTTATATATTGTAAATGCCGTACAGACACAAAATAAAAAAAAATTTAAGTTTCTAAAGCAATGCATCTAAAATAAATCTACAATTTGTAGTTTCTTAGAGAAATCTACAGTTCTCTCTCTTTTTTTTTTAAATGGGTAGTTAGTACGATTAATTCTGAAGCTATAGAAATGAAAGAGTAGAAAGATTAGAACTAGAAATGAAATAGAATTGGACCGTATTGAGAAAGTATGGTGCTGATGTGAGGTTGTCATGGCATTGATCTAAAGCAGGAGCGTGTCTGCAGGCTTGAGTTTGTTTCAAAGCTCCTGTTGTGCTGTTCGCAGTGCTCACTCGGGCATCTCACTCATGGAATTTAAAGCAGCGAATCCCACTGAGACCACCGCACAGTGAACAGCACGGGCAGGCTGTATTTTTAGCGCATGGCCACCTCTAGCTGAGCATTATCAGGTGCAGAAAACTTCTGCCTTCGGTGTGTCTCATTCACAGGTCAGAGAGCAGGAGCAGCAGCAGAAAGTTCCAAAGGCCTGAAGCAGAGCGTGCGGTATTGTCCCGCTCCATGTTTGAGCAAAATCCCACAAACGGGACAATGAAGATCCTACGTTTTTGGAAAAGACCTCATTCCGCACTAGGGATGAATGTGTGAACTGCCCTTGCTACTCGGACGTGGAAGATGCCAGAGGGAATTGTCCGTTTTGAGAGCTAAGCCAAGTTGACTGCATGTCAGGCTGATCTTTTCATATCATCATTGAGCAACTCTACAGTCTATAAGCCTCGTAGGAAAAGTCCAGGCTGGGATTATAGAGCGTGGCCAATGTAGTAGACACAGTCTTATTCAGGGTTGAGGAAATGAGGGGAACGCTTGCTCCTTTACTGCTAATCAAAGTGTCACTCAGACAGCACTGCAAGTGACATGCACGCACTTAAAGCTCCTTAAACGTTCTTTTTTTACGTATCAGCTGACTGGCTTTACTCCTTGTGCAAGAATTACAGACGTCTTCGTTTTTTTGATGGAGATGATTATGTTTGCAGTTAGAGATTACAGTGGTACCTTGGTTCACAAACGCAATTGATGAAATGACTCTGATCGCGACTCAAAATGGGTATTGCCTCCGATGTGTGCACATCCCTGGTCTCTCCCTCCACATCCAGAGAAAGAGCACAGGCAGATCTTTCACACTTCTCTATAGTTTCCTGCTTCAGCTCAATGCATATTTTCTTTGCAGCCTCCATTGCTACTCCACGCCACCAAAAAACGTTGAAAGTGTCTTCAGACTACTTGCCACACACTTTCTATTCTTCTTCTTTTTTTTTTTTTTTTTTTTTT